>JAOBRC010756561.1:0-10202 GCA_027575255.1 Scolionema suvaense | reverse complement strand
CCAGCAGCGATGTTTACCGAGCTTGTGCACCTAGAAGGTCTGGTAACGAGCTCGTTCAACATACTTCGCAGTGGAACAAAGGAACGCATTGTTCTCACGCGCGAGTTTCCAAACCAGGGATTTCTATTAACTATGGCCAAAATACTCAATAATTGATTAAATTTTAGTGAAGGAGTCACTCTGCCATTTTTTGACAAAGCCTGATGATATGTACCAGGCCCACTTGAAAAAGTAAAGTTAATCATTGGGCAACTAAGGAAATAGTGATACTTAGCAACGTATCAATATAACATCATCAAAAATCAAGATGGTGGCTGCTGGACTTTAGGGCAGGATATCTCGAAAACTACATATGCTTTTATTATGGCATGACAAATCGGAGTCATGTTTTACTGCGCTCTATCATCTATCAGATTTTCATTTTTTACCTTAGTTCCCCCTTAAGCTTAGCTGTTTAAATCGGCAGATAGGCACTTTCAAGTCCATCACCAAAAAATCAATATGAAGTTTACCCCCCAAATCGCCTACTTTTTAGGTGTATTTGGTCACATGTAAGGCGAAGAAGACATATCTCAGGTATATCAAACAGAAAACAAGAAAACGTTTGATAACGTTCTGCCTACAACCTATTCTGTATTTCATTTCTCGTACCAGATCAGAAACTGGAAATACTAGATAAGTTGGCAACATTGATGTTGTTTTTTTATGTTTGGTGGAGTTGTTTTTGAATTGCTTATTTTGGAAACGCATTATGTAATAGCAAAAACCGTTTGCATGAGTAAACAGAATGTATTAATAAATCTTTTTGTATAAAGTAGACAATTTCGGTAAAATGCCTGATACTGAATACAATTTAGCAGTTTTGAAGCAATTATGCCTTATCGTGACCAAAGTTGGAGTAAAGCTAATGGCAAAGCATATCTCTGCTGCAACCAAAACTTTGACGTGCTTCGCAAAATACTCATAAATTACTTTGCAAGGAAAATATAGTTATGCAAGATATGTTTTACACTACTTTCATGCATATTGAAGCAATCCTATACCCAACTAAGTTTCAAGTTGATTGATTAATTTTTGAGGATTTCTGGGAGGGGGAGTATGCCTAGTAACAGTCTATGTCTAAAACTTCTGAGCCTAATACGGTTAGAGTCATTTTCACGGGATTCATTCTGCAATCTTTGGTCCTAATTTGTCTGATGTACATTTTTAATTAGCATTATATATTCTGCCGGGGTCAGCGTAAACCCTTATTCTGCCCAGGGAGGGGGGGGGAATTACTCTCAACAGAAAAAAAACCCTAAAGCAAACATCAATAAGGCTAAAGCTAGGCAGGAACATAGTAAGAACTATAAACTAAACGTTTTAGTCGAAAAAGGTCTTATAATGTCATTGACTTTTTGATGGCGTTACCATTTTGAGCCAAAATTAATTGACCTAAAATCTCTTTTTTTTTTCCGATTTGGTGACCTGAAATTGTTTCTAAGCCTAGAAAAACTCTGTTGATGTATAAATAATCTCATTCATGCTCTATTTCCCCGAATTTTAATGAAAATTGTCAAAAAACACGGGTTTTGATCAAATTTCTTAGACACCTAAATATCTTGGGAGCACTATAACCTACGACCATGAAATTTGGTCAAAATTTTGCTTGTATATAATTATATTAAAAGTCCTCAAACTGCAGCTCTTTATCTCTGACCATTTGCTTGCTATAGTAAAAAGTTTCCAAGGGGAGGGCGGGTAACTTTACCGGGGAGAATAGGTTTAAGTACTCATTTGACAGGCCAATTATGAGGCACTTCCGTAGATTTTCCTCTAATTCTTGTGCACAGATTCCTGCCAGACTCCAGCCACATCTGCTTTGTGTCAGAGTTGCCCCTGCAAGAGATTGACCATGTTTCACGGTAAAGCCATTCTTGATCATAGTCAAACGGGGTTTAACCATAATTATCGATCATGATTTGACTGTGCAAATTTCAAACTGCACTCCAGCAAATATAATAGAGCTGAGCCAAATTTTGATATTGTTAATTAAGGTATTTTGACAGTTTGGAGCAATACCTAGGCAAAATAATACCAGTATGACAATAAACGTAATGATCACGGTCAACCATGGTCACACATATTCAGGCCAAACATCGTCAGATAGTGCCATGACTATGGTCATTGACCATGGTAATCTTAAACTACGCTTACGTGAAATACAACTGAGTTTTTCCTTCATATTTTAAACAGGCCTCTGCAAAAAAAACTGGCTAAAGTATATCAGTATTGAAAGTAACCCTATAACCATAGTCAAACATGGTTAATCAAACTATGGTCAGATGGCACAGTATGGAGTCTTACATTTATAAATGTTGGTATTTAAACAGCTTAGTACGAAAAACTATGTCATTGTTTACCAATGCTAAAAGATACCTGACAAACATGGTCAACCATAGTCAGTTCAACCATGGTCAAGAGGTAGCTACAATCATTGCCAAAAATCTTCGCCAAAATTGATCATGCGAAACATCTTCTTGGAGTCACTGACATTACCAAAATTCTTTGCTCAACTTATGTTTGCAAAGATATTGTGGCAATGATTGGAGACCATGGTCAGTGATCATGGTTATTTGAAATTTCTAAAGTAAGCATTATTGATTCTTACCTTTATAGATGAAATCAAAGACTGTCATGAATCTTCCTTGGGACATGTTTTATTCCTAGCATTATGTTATTATGTTAAGATTCTCCCACTCGTTGCATTAGCAATCGATATTTGCCTTTTCACGGACTGCCTTCATACGACCTAAAACAAAAGCATTCTTAGTGGTATTCTCGTAAGCTCATATTCTGACAACAATAACTGCTCTCATTCTTTTGCAAATTGGGTCAAATTGGTTGATTATCAAACTAAGACAAGGCGCTTTACCCCCAAATCTACACTTTCCAATAGGTTATCTTAAAAAGAATAAACCTGGAATGCAATGATTGCAAACTTCGCTAGGGTCGGCGTTTTACTCATATGATTTTTTGTTTTCTTTTTCTCAGTGCGTAAGGGATGCACTTTCAATGCATTTAAGACAATGTCATTGAGGATCGTATGGGTCGCACTCTCAATACATGCAATGAAGTTAAATTTTGATGCATATAAAGCGGGTTTTACACCAGAGCAATATACTGGCCACTAATATATGGACAACCCTTTTTGTAAGTAAATAACCATGATCTGCCAAGTATTGGAGACTCGCAGACGCGACCTTGCCAAGACTGGGTTTCAAGTCAAAACGAGGTTAATTTGAAGCTCAAGGTTCTCCAAGGTTCTTCGTTCTCAGCAGCTATGTTCATTATCCAATTCAATCAAGATCAAAAGTGGTGGAGACTAATGCGAGTGTGTCTTTTATGCCTTTTCATAGTTATCTTTATTAATGAATCTTGTGGACACCTTTGCCATGTACTTGGCTGTATGTACGCAAGATGGTCTAATATATTAGTATGTAATATATTGCGCTGATGTAAAACCCGCTTAAGGCAATTTCATTGAGAATCAGCGTACTGTTGTCAATAACGCCAATCGCCATGAGACCTCTCCAATTACAACAACAAGTCAGAGAGCGGATGTTTATGATCCACTAATCAACGCAAATCATCTTGCGCCTAATCCAGCCCATTATGACCCAAACGATGACAAAGAACATGTTTTCCATGAATGCACAAATGACATGGACGGTTATGAACATAGCTGTGACGTCATTGACGAAAGTGTGCCTCATTTTAAATTCAAGCAGGCAGTAAAATTGCCCAAATGCGCCAAAGGTTAGGAGGCTGCAAAAAGGTACTTCCAGGCAAATTTGGATTATTCGACCCCAATAAAAGACGTCAATAAAATCCTGCAAAAACTCTGTTACCTATGATTACTTTTCAACACACTGTGGTAGAGTAAACGACAGTGGAGACTGCAACCCGTATATAGAAAAATAATCAACAACGCCTAGAAGTAGATTTAAAAAGGCCCTGCTCAAATTAAAGGGGCTGGTACGAAACAACCGCCCACTTCCCCACCGCCCACCGCGCCACTTCCCAACTCTCTGAAATAGTTTTTGAGCACCCTAACCAATTTGTCTGAAACTTGCATGGATTATGGTCTTTGTTGCTTTCTCGACTATGTAATGGTTTGGCAGACTTATCTTCGGCTGTTTTTATTTATTTTACATTAATTTCGGTAAAAAAAATCATGAAAAATTGCTGCTAGAGCCCATGCGAAAACAAATTCACCCAACCACCCCCAGCACCTTTAGGCAAAAGTAGTTTTGCCTGCGTAAGTGTCAAAATACGTTCCAACTACCAAGAAAGTTTCAAAGCGTTTAGCAGATAGAATCATTTCGTGGCAATAGCTGTTCTAGAATTATTAAAGGTTTTTTCCATGGGGGGAGGGTGCCATTGCCGCACACGCTGGTTCCGAAAGCGCGATTTCCTCCCGTTTGCGAGAACAAATCGGGAAAGTCGACCACATCCCGATTAGGTAACGGGGAACATATTCCACGAAGGATACAATTGACGCCTGTATCCCGATTTTTCTCCATTCCCGACCCAAGATGTCCGCCATTACAGTGCTACTGTGCAGTGGATAGACAGTGGGCAGACCTCATTCCGATTCTGGCTTTGTAGCCGAGTAATGGGAATAGTTTTCGTGCAAAAATTGCTTGACGGGCTTTGTTTGATGAGGGCTAAGAAAATTTGAGGAATACGTGGTGATCTACTGCTTGCACTGGTGAAATAGGAGGTGAGGCAGAGCATGGCATTGGCAAAGTACTACGCTTCAGTTAGCTATACCTACTGCACTTACTGCTTAAATGGCTGTACGAGAACATAGTGCCTTTCTTCAATGGCTCAAAATACCAAAGTGGCGAGGAGAGATGTGGATGCATAGCATCTTGTATGCAGATTTTATAGGATCATTTTCTAGCCTGTGGCTTCATTCTCTCGCCTTAGAAGATGAAGAGCATGGGAGAAGATATCACCAGTTCAAGAAAGATAGAAAAGATTATGGAAACTTTGAAGTTCAATGAATATTAGATGGTAGAACTCTGCAGGATAGATATTCTTGAGGCTTGGGACTGGAAAGCTCAGAGCATAAAATGGCATGTGTTGGACCACAGTGTCGCTCAGGTATTGAGCAGTGAGCCACATTGTTGCTAGCTAGTTACCTGGCTGCATATTATACTCAAACCGACTTTGAAGGCTTTTTTATAAGCCGTCCACACTAGAACAAGTTGAATGTGGCTGGAGACCTTCCTGGATTCATTGTTAAACATTAAAGCACTACAGTAGCTATACATGTGCTTTCATGATCTTTATGAGTTCATAAGTTTTCCCGATACCAAATGGGGATATATATTTTTGCATGGATTTATTTGGGCAAGTTCAGTTTTCGGGGTCTTTTGCGTGGATTTATTTTTGCGAATTAGGCACTAGCAGGGGGGGAAATGTGTGGAAGTAATTAGGCAAATGCGCATCAACAAAAGAAAAGGAGAAAGTTAATGACATGCACATCGCGAGAAAAAAATGAGCCAAAGCAAATTAGTTGTTTGATTTTAGTCAGGTTATAACGTCATTTTGGTAATTTTTTCGTGGATTCAATTTTGCGAATTTGGCAAAAATTCACAAAAATTAATCCATTGAAAAATGAACCTCTTAATGTATGTATTCAAAAACAAAAAACATCCATTCCACCAAGCTCTTGAAAGGATCAGTGGTAGCGCGGCTGCCTTGTGCATACAAGGTGGAGGTTCAAATCCTACCGGCTACCAGTGGTAAGCGCGAAATCCTTTAAGGCTAAGACAGGTATGGGGTTCAGCAAAACCTAGCACTGAGTGATAGTGAAGTGAAGACCGGAAAACAACCGTACACTTCGAGAAGACCTTCACTTTGTCAACTGAACAGAATGAACTCTCACAAAGTTGTCCTTTGGAAAAAATATGCAAGACAGACTTTTGCTTGGGAACGTTTCTGAAAGTTTTCGCGAAACAGCCGAACCTTGCGAAATTCTCATGTTTTCTCCTGGGAAAGTTTCTTCGAATAAAGTGCATCCAGGAAAACAAATCACACCATACCTATATCGGTAAATGTGAACTACGTACCATAACAGAGCCAGTGGAGAATATAATATTTCCAGTACAAGTTATTAAGGGGCTCGAAGTATCTGAGTACATTGAGAGTCGCAGATACCTTAATTCACTCAAATTTCATGCACATCTAATTTCTGCCGCAAGCAAATAATTGATTGCGCAAAAATACTTATTTTTCGCACATTTGGGCCCACGAAAATATGATTTGCGCGGAAATGTTCATTGAAGGGGGTGCGCGAAAATTAAATTGTGCAAAATGCATGCGCATTACAGGACAGAACAGAAACAAAAAGTTGCAAAAGGCAAAAACACAAGCTCAAGATTACTTAGTCACTCAACCCAAGTTATTAACTTTGTTTATCTTGCCTTATCACCTTGCAACACTGAGATCCTGCAGAAAAGATGAAAGGAGCAAAGGGATATTTGGTAGCCAAATCACAACTGGACATGAGCACCTATTTGTAGGCTGCTTTTTTCAATAAATCAGTTTGCTTTTCTGGACTAAGCATGCGCGAAAAATTCAAGCTTTGTTCTGCACAAAAGTAAGATGTTCGTACGACAGCCCGAAAATAAAACTTGCGCGAAATTTGAGTAAATTAAGGTAGTATAGGACAATACATGTAATCCAACCATGCATATGATGTATTCAGAGAAATTTTCAAAAGTCAAAATTTCACGAAACGTTTTGGATGAACTTTAGCGAATTGGTATATCACAAAAAAATTTTCCCAAGATAAACTTTCACGAAAAGAAAGTATTTTGCGATTTTGCTAGGCTCTGAACTCTTTTCCCCAATGAAAATTAACATTTGACTGACGAAACTGTCGCTAAATTGTGTTTCGGAAAAAAGGTTGCATAAAGATATATTCTATGAAAATCGATGACATACATGCGATCGTTTCTAACTCTTCGTACTAGTTCTCTGAAAAATTAAATCTGCGCATCCAACATCTTGGACGCAGATAAAGCAACATACCACTCGGTGGTCGTAGCGTGGAAATGTGGCAGATGGTAAGGTAGGGTATGACGGAGGGTGACAAGCGACTGGCTAAAAAGGGGATCACACCTATACTACATCAGTGTGAGATTCATATGCAAAGGCGAACCTAGTCATCGCAAAAGGCTATAATTTTTTTATAACAAGGTTCATCTTGAGGGTAAACCTTTGCGCTTTGTCTTAATGTTCTTAACTTTTAATTAGGATTTCAGTCTTTTGAAGCCTTACGTTCTTATAAAAACTTGGTTCTTATAGCAAAAAACATGTGCCATATGAAAGAGGCACTCAATGACCCATGAAAAGCCACTCAACAGTTAAAAAAACCTTGGCAGTTCCAAGCCATGACGTTGCCAAGAGGATGCCTTCGGGGTAGAAAGTTTCAAGGGTAGAAATTTTCACCAATTTTACTATTCAATTTATTCCCCAGTCCATCCTGATCTCTTCACCACTTTCAATACGATTTTGCCGAGCTAGCAGAAATTAACTTGTGATCAAAGTCACCGGGACCATAACCAAGCATTAAAATTGAAGTATCGTCACATATAGTCCAATTCTAGTGAAGCCAGTGACAAGCTCATGATTAGTTGAATTCATAAGGTACGTGCCACTCGGTAACCCAGTCGCTCGCCGGTCTGTTATATATATGTTACATCAACAAGTCCTGTTGCACCTGAAGATGACTTTTTTAGTCGAAAAGCTTAGTGCTATAAAAATGGTGTTGTTATTTTCGTGTATGAGTTATCAATGGTTATGGCGAGTTTTACATTCATGGAAAAAATATCATTTAGCATGGATTCGCGAAAATTAATGTCCGCAAAACAATCCTTACCACACAATTCGCAAGAACTACTACCCACAAAAAATGATTTCTGGGTCTCACAAAAATAAATACCTGAAAAAATTTCTACCCATAGAATATATACATGACCAGCCTGGATACCAAGCTGCGTTTTCCTTTCGCTCCATTTCATACTTCATCACATGAGGAAAAAACGGCTTATGGTAATCCACGGAAACGGAAACAAAAACGGAAACTATGAATTGTTTGTTTAAATTTGCGGAATACATATTTCTACTGCTAGGAAGAAAACACGAAGAAAATAATTGATTTGCAATCAGCCAACAGCATTGCAACGTCAAGAATTTCGTAGCAACCGTTTGCTGTTCTTCTTGTCGTTGCTATTCCGAATTTCTCTGCGTTGAAAAGACAGGTGTAACGCTGATGGCAGAGATGAGATACTGTAGAATACAAAATACAGCAAAAACTTTGATCACCCCAGTAACGCAAGAGCGTTCCAGGGGAGACCAAGTTTTTAAAAAAGTTGTCGCGAATATCAAGTTTAGCGCAAAAGTTTCTTAGTTGAAACTTGGTAAATATCAGAAACAGCACTCAGTGATCATTGCGCCTACACTTAGCAGTTTTGATTAGAGAACCGTTCGTACCGATGAACTTAAGGGAAATCTTTCCTGCCTGCTAGATCTACAATATTCCCCGTCTTGAAATGCTGCTATCTCACGTGGGTTCTTCAAACGCGCTTCTTCCCTGTGCAGTAAATTAGCTGAGTTGTCTTACTGCGGAAAATATTCCAAAGTAATGTTGTTTGTGTGATATGAAAATCGTCATGTGTTATGGAAGAAAAGGAAGAAGAACACAATGGCGACTTTCAAAGATGACTAGAATTAGGATAGCGATTTGAATGCAGTTTATTCCAAGTTTATAGCGACAAAAAAGTTCTCTTTCGAGTGACGCGTACTCTATCCCCGGGTGTGTGAGGCCTGAATAAATGAACTCGCCATGTAGTCAGTTTCCGTTTTCGTTTCTGTTTCCGTGGATTACCATAAGCCGAAAAAACAGAGGACCTTTTCGCCACTGAGGTATGAGTCGGTGATCGGCATCTAGTCAGCGCTTGGTACCCAGGCTAATACATGACCTACATATACGTCAATGGTCACAGGCAGTAAAATCGCGAGATCGCTGCTATGGGTCCCTCATGACGTAAACGCACCTAAGTTTGAGATAAACAAACTTAATAAACACCACGTTTTTACACAAAGTAAAATGTTCCTTAAGTATGACTTGTACCAAACCCCATGTATTATGCATGTCTGCTAGTGCACTAACTCACATATAGTTACACGGCACACATGCAACAAACCCTACACTTCGTGCAAATTCTCAATTTAAGTTTGAGATGTATTCGAAGGTGAATAAGCTGTGGTGCTAAATTACAAAGTGTCCTAAGCATGACTTGTATTTACCCGGTCCTGTGTGTCAGAACATTGACAGGCACAGATTGTTGCACGCCTCACATGGAACCAAACAGTATACCCTACGGGAATTAATCTGCGCGAAACTCTTTTCTGCAAATGAAGGAAAAACCATATGCATCAAAACGAAAACATTAGCCAGGAGGTTTGATTAGCCTAATGATGTCAGATACCATCTCATTAAGGGACGAAAGTGTTTAAGGAAACGTACTTATATTACTAGCCTTAGCGCTAAGTCTAAGATAACCTAAGGACCTGGTTAAGATAGACCTTCAAGCATTTGCTTACCGCCCACACCCATCTTCTTAGATCTTACTTCTTATTTCTGACTGAGCGCAGATGCACATCAAAAGTCCACTTATGTTTTTATTAGCTATAAGCACTGACAATATTATGTTTTCATACTCCAAGCAAGTTAACAGCTAAAACTATATATTTTGTCCAAGAGTGCAGGCAAATACATGCAAGCCATCCTGGTCCTTGTAGCCACTCAGCACTTGATATTGATATTTGGCTGAAATCCAAGGACAAGCCAGCAACTTTCAGACAGAATGGAATCCGAATTCAAGGAAAGACAGGGAATAATAAGCTGTCCGGAGGAAGATATGCAGGAAGGGAATTTAAATTTCGTGTTTGCAAGGCAATGCTCAAAATCTTACAAACAATAAGTTCGTCAAACACACAGCACAAATGATCAGAGTGTAGGAAATGGAAATGTAAACAGATGGGGATACAACGCAATTCGAAGAACGTGATTGGCTGAAAGCGAACTTTTCAAAATGGCGGATATACTTTCGAGGCTGCTGCAGAACGAAAAATCCCGAAGG
>JAOBRC010756450.1:0-10203 GCA_027575255.1 Scolionema suvaense | reverse complement strand
CAAATACATATGAGACAGATAGAAACACAGCTCACTAATCACTCTACCCCTGAACCAAAGCTTATTGAGTTATCAAATGGGCATGTTCCTTTTCAGCCCATTAGAGTGGCCCATCTCTATAGCCAACAAACACAATCTCGGACAAAATATTTGGCCGCATTACCAAAATACTTGTGCATTGACATTAAGCTGACTACCTAGCCTTTTTGACTCCCCTCTCCGTCTGAACAATGATGCTTTCATGGCTGCGCACAGTCGGCAAGCCAGAAAGCTATTTACACCATTGTTTCCAGGGGAGGGGGGAATAATTAGATTTTGCTTGATTTCAATCCAAGTGCCAATATATTTTGTCCGAAATTGTAGGCTAGCTAACAAGGCTTGGCTTGGCTATGGCGAGGCGGTTCTCATTTCAGGATAAGCGTTGTCATTTGCTACTTGATTGAAGTTCGCTTCTTACTTTTATATTTGGTATACCACATGGGCGTTCTCTGAAATAGGGAAAGTGGAGCAGTGAAACAGTCGTTGGGGATTAGTATAGTTCATTACAACGCAGTATAAGTGCTTTAACCTTACTAAGTCCGAAGTTGGGTCCAGCGGACCCAACCCCACATATTTTCTGAAAGTGCGTAAAAGCGACGAAAGGAGGAAAGCTGCGCTTTGGTGAATTTTTCTAAATATTATCTGGGAACATTTTGGTAAGAAATTTTTTTGACCACTGTCGTCATTCGACTGTGAGGTCATCATTTTTAATTGTCGATGGAGGAAAAATTGATGACATCATCATCAAATTTTACTGATATAAAGTCATCTATGATTCCAAATCATGTTTTTAACTTAGATGTTTTTATCAGAACCTCATTCCAAAGGTTTTAATGGATCGTTATTGCTTTCTATGCCCGATATTAGCAATTTTTCAAAACTGCGGAAAATCCGACATATTGAGACCATGTCCGAGAAAAAGTGGCGACATCAGCAAAATAATGACGTCATCGGAAAACGTTTTGCGTCATCATATGCAGAATGGAATGGAAAATATGTGTGCCAAGTTTTATGGTTACATGGTCATTATATACAAAATTACGGGGTTGGGTCCAACGGACACCCCTCCCCCATATATATATGGGAGGTCCAAAAATGGTACCAGAGAACTCAAGAAAACAAGAAAGCTCGACAAGCCTGGCGTTGAAAAATGAAACATTTTTTATTCTTTTATTCTTTTCTTAAGTACTATGGTACTATTAGCCCATTTAAAGCACATATAATGCTTTGGAATGAACTATACTAATCCCCAATTAACTGCTCCACTGCTCCACTCCCACTATTTCAGAGAACACCCACGTGGTAAACCAAATTTACAGCTAAGAACCAAACGTCAACCAAAGAGCAAATGACTACGCTTAACTAGCTAAGCTAAGCCTTACGCCGCAATGGGAACCAGGCTTTACATTCAGCGGACATCACATCAGTGAGCAGAGGGATTAATCGTGGCAGCAAAAGCCAGGTCAAGAGATGGCGAACGCACTTGCAAATCTACAAGTGTGCGTGAAAAGAATTCATACTGGAAGAGTACACCACAAGCGCTTCCGATTTGCAGAAGAGATGGAGTATGTGGCTGGAAAATTTGGAGTATTCCTTCGAAAAGGAAGGGCTTAGCACACCCCAGAAGAATGATGCTGCATTGCTTGCACTGAAAGTACAATACGTTGGAAAAAAGGAGATATAAAATACGTTCGAAGATAAAGATGGTACATATGAGTCATATAAGGCTGCATTAACCCTATTCAGGCCGGGGTATTTTGAAACTTTGTACAGTAGGGTGGGGGCGGATCATGCCACCCGCCATATCTTAGTCACTAAGCAAAATCTAACAAAACACTTTGCAAAGATAAGATAAGGCACAAAGATACATCTATCTTAGTTATATAGAAAATCTGATACTTATTTTTGCTGACATCAGCAAAAATGTACCATGACGTCTTAATTTGTGCCAATTCTCGTAAAAATTGCAATTTTTAGCCACCAAAATGGGTAGTGACCACTAATTTTGTGCATTTTTCATCATATATAACATCTCTTCTTAAAAAGAGTGAAGAAATCGAATCCAATGCGAATTTTTCCAGAAAATTGGAGAAAATCTGTAAAAACAGGTCAAAATCACTTCATTTTTATGTTCCGTGATACACTTTAGGAGAAGTCACCAAGTTTCACGTGTACAGCACGTTTTGTTCACCCATGACAATCGTTCAAAAATCTTCTTGGTGTGATCCACATCCCCCCCCCCCGGCCTGAATAAGGTTAACCAAGGATGTAGAAAGTTTCTTTCTACATCCTTGAGCTGAGAGAGTCTGCAAGAAGCTACACTGTAAGGTTTTGTGGAGATTTAAAAGGCAGATGTTTGGTACAAACTCTGACGAAGAAATCTTCCTCCATGAGATGTCTCAGACGCTCTCAGGTGTGCAGAACTGTGCAAATACCTATGACGATATCAGTGTGTTCGGGCATACGCAACAGGAACACGATCAGGCTCTGATTGAAGTGTCACAGCCCCTGCAATATTGTAACCTCATCCTTGGGCAGCAAAAATGTCTCTTCAACGATAAGTTAGTAAAGTTCTTCGGTGTCATCTTTCCAGCTGAAGGTGTATCGCCAGACCCAGCCAAAGGTGCCGCTCTACAAGTTGTGGCACCACCGTCAAATGTTGGGAAGTGAGGTCATTCCTGGGAATGACGAATTTTGTGTACTATTCATTCCGAGCTATGCATACATTAAATCACTGTTAAGCAACCTGCCTTGCAAAGACGCACAATTTCGGTGAGCACACCACCATGGTTTACTTGGACCCAAACTTAGAAACGAAGCTCATCGTTGATGGCTCTAAGAAGGGTGGTGTCACGGCAATACTTGCTCAAAAAAATGTTACCACGGGCCTGTTTCGTCCAGTTTGCTACGACAGCCGGGCAACATCTGCTACCAAGACGCAGTATTCGCAGATAGAGATTGAAAGCTTAGCACTACTCTATGGTACACTAAAGAACCACATATGTCTCCATGGTATAGCCAAGTAAAAAGCATCAAAAGATTGCCGTCCACTTCTCCCTCTAAGTAACCACTCTAACAGAGAAGTTTCGGCCCAAATTATCCGACATAAGATGCTATTTCAGGGTTACAACTGTGAGCTGATATGCGAACCTGGTGCACTCAACCCATCAGACTACTTGAGTCGACATCCACTGACTATTTCCAGTGAAGTTACGGATTCAGCCACATATCGTTTGGAGCTGGTGACGAACGCAGTTGTACGATCAGACACCAGCTGCTATCTCTACAGGCGATCTGATTAATGCCACTAAAGACGATGCGGTGCTCTCGCATCTGAAAGACACCATAGAGCAGGGCTACGTTGAACAAAATCAAACTAATCGGACTCCATACAACACATTATTTAGTTATGTGTTGATGACTCAGGAGTAATTCTACGGGTTGATCCTATTACAGTGCTGGAACGCTTGTGTCAACAAGCAGCTGCTAAGGGTCATCAGGGACGTCAAGGGATGATAATACGAAACAGTTTCTGCACAGTGTTGTTTGCTTTCGTAGCATTGACAGAGAAGTGGAGATGATGTGGATCGCACTCAGATGTAATTAAAATACATCTTTTCATTGTGACCTATATCCTCGACCTACAAATTAGGATTTCCTTTCGTTGTCATTCGATATTGCCTACACAGAACCTATTGGTAAAGGCGAGGCGAGAAATACAGCGACTCGAAATCCTCTCATAAATGTACAACACTACCTTTTTCAAGACCTATACCACATGACATACAACCAATCATATGTACCAATGACATAACCAATGACCAATCACAGACCATATGGAAACAAACACAAGTTCTTCAATAACACTTTGCTACATGATATCACAACAGAGACATGTGTCGGCTTATACCTAGCTTGCAATGCTGCCACAGATATACGACAATAAGAGCCGATCAAGGTTTCCGAGCTGCCATCGCAAGAAGCTGCTGATCTCCTTGGCTCAACAGCTGGAGGACAGGAATACCTGTTAGTGGCACAGGATCTGTATTCGTGATACCCAGCAGTAGAGATTGTATACTTGACTTCTGCATCGGCAATAATTCCAGCGCTTAATTGGGTCCTCTCGATATTTGGTATCCCAAAGTGCAAAGGATCGGACAATGGATCACCATTTAACGGGCAACAGTTCAGAGAGTTTTCAAACGTCATTGGACTTTAGCACAAACGCAAAATACCATATGCAACATGGACGAATGGTATGGTGGAGAATTATGTGGCAAACCTAAAGAAAGTTCTGCAAACTGCAAATCAGGAAGGGCAGAACTAGTTACAGAGATTTTGCAGAGTCTATCAAGCCACATCACATTAATTCCATAGTATTACTTTGACATCCTGATATTAAAGGTTGTATAAGATCAATGTTGCTTGAGATCATTGAGAATGACACCGGAGAGTCTCTATTCTTGTCTTATTTTAAATTTGAAAACTGCAAGAATTTCTTTTGGAAGTGTGTTCATTTACTTGACCAATTAGACATCCGAACATGAGAAGGTATCCAAAACCCTGTATGTGCAAGTTAAAAATTCATATATAGTCTAATCCGTTGTATGCATGATGGTGCTTAGAGCGAACCTTTGGATTGAATATTCATGGGACAGATGTAACTACTTATTATTTCGTGAATAGCTAGAAACGTGCTTGAACGCATGGCGGGGAAAAGGTTTGATCATTGCGCTGCTTTGACCTGATGTTACACGTGATGCAGAGAAATAATGCAAAATTGTATAAATTTCCGATAGCATCCTGCAGCGTGCAATGTCTCACTCTGAATCAGAACGAAATCGCACTGCATAGGGTATGATCTACGCTCTGATGTGCATTGTACTCATTGTTTGAAATCAGCAATTCGTGGATCAATACGAACCATACATCGCACATAGGGGTACACTAGCAGTTACGTGCTATCGGAATATTGTGCTATTGAGAATGTTAATGAAATTATGATAAAGTGATTCCTACTCAAACAGGAAAAGCACTTTGACTGTAGAAAAGCTGCTTTCTGTTACATTGTTACGACATCGTAACCTGGGATTAGATCGTCTTTTGAATGCAATTGTTATCTCTCCAAAAATTTTCTAATAAAGTTTTGTGTTGAATTAATGTTGAACATTTGGATAACTAAACGCACAGCGATTGAACAATCATGAAGAAAGCGTTTTTTTCAGTAGAGAAAAGTGATGAAGATGGAATACTTTTACTTCAGCAGAATGAATCATGCTGTTCAAAGGCATTGAGTTCTACTACGACGTCATTTTTGAGAAATGAATACAGTAGCTTTATTTTCCTGTTCAGATATTTCATTTTCAATTACGCATTGTACAAAATCAACGTGACAACGTGAGGAAATTCTGGCTTCAGGACTTACATGTATGAAACATCTTTCGTGCCTGCTATGACAAGTATACCTGTTGGTCACTACGCCTAATTCTCTATATAGGACAAATCTTCCTGTTTGTCACTCGCATAATCTTCCTGTTTGTCAAAGGAGTAGTCTTCCTGTGATGGAAAGGAGCATGGCATCTGGTAATTAATGACGGTAGAGGTTTCCGAGGGACTAGTTTAAGATAGTAGCCTGTGTTGGAAGAAATGTAACTGCAAGAGTGTTGGTGCATAGTTTGTGGCACAGGATTCACTGCATACCAGAACATTCCGCACAATTACTCTCAGGGGACCTGACTGCAAGTATAAAAACTATGTTTCGGAGACAGGGGAGCAGGAAGAAACAGTCAAGACAGCACAAAGGTAAATCGGTCCATGGGCAATGATAAGTTATGTGTTGTTATATTTACTTGTATAGCAGTGACGCACAATGAAATAAACTGAACTATTGTTTGAAGGACCGCATTTTGTCTGCTTGAGTCTCATCAATGGTGTGGAAGCTAGCGTGTTCAACAATACCTATAGATGGAGTTGTATGAACTGCGAGCCGTTGAAGTTCGGAGAAAAAGCAGGATCTGGTTCTATGTCCATTGCCAAAACATTTTTGTCCAGCACTGGCTTTGCGGGAGGTGTATTGCAATGACTGAGTTTCGTGTAGAACTGCTTGATATGTCCCTTGGATTGCAGTCAACCAAAAAAAATATGCTCGAGGGCCTTTTTACACCTGGTTTTGGCCATTCTCATTACATGATCGTTAGATCGATTTTGATATGAAATCAAACGTAAAAGCACGATACTAATGACATTGTATTAGAAAACAACACCGGCACATTGCTTAGTACCTTCCTGTCTCTTTCTGAAGACGTGCGAAGATAGTTCTAAAACTTCAAGCAATCATTGCTGATACTGATTCGAGGGAGCTCTATAGTAGAGATCATAGATTATGACACTGACCGTATATCTTTTGCTTATATGGTTGACTTACCAGCCTGAAAAAATCATCCGCTTTGACGCTATCTCCTTAAGGTAAAAGGCCTCATTGACTTTTCAAAATGAGAATTTACGGCTTACTGCCTGTTGCAAATAAGTTATCTGTCAGTGGGTTACCTTTCATTATTCATTATGTCTCATTGTGTCTTCTGGGTTGCGTTCTGTATGAGAACGGCATAGTAAATGGCTGAGAGAGTGCATTTCTTAGTAAAAGGTCTTCTCAAATCTATGCAAAGACAAGAGCAGCGAAAGATTTTTAAAGTATGCTCTTTGTTTGCGGAAATGTGCAAAATTTTGATGAAAGATAAGTGTGACGTGTTCCTAATACACCCTTTTCCTATCTCAGTTCCGGTCTGTAGATTACACGCTACCGCTGACCGCGCACGCAAAATTTCGAGCAAATCCTATCGCTACGATAGTTGGTTGACTGGCGCAGTGACTGATTTATCATGTTCTGAAGATTTATCCGCGCTAATATAGCATTTCCTCTACAGTACAAAGTTATCATGCACTCTACAAAGTCTGACAAAAAAATTCGCTCGTGTTTGGTGCAAGAGTTCTGCGTTACATCAGCAAAAAACTTCCGCACAACATGCCCAGCTGCCGATTTCTTAAGTTGAATATCGGGAATTTGCTTACAAAAGCACATTTTTATATAGCTATAAAAGCACGATGCTCCAAATCTTCAGCTCCTGATATGCCGTCAGCCGTCTGCCATCATGAAGAGGACAAATAAAGCAATATTCAGTATTTCATAGTTCCTACATCTTTCCGTCTCCCGGTCATTCTTCCTAATTTTAACTGTGTTGATACTTCACCACTCAATACTCTTAATGCATTGGTTCTCGGTTGTTTCCAACCCAAAACTTCATCGTTTCTCCTTTCTGTATCAGCCTCTACCGTTCTGCTCCCTTTCCCCAAGCCAGGCCCATCCTCTATATTCATGAAACTCTCTCGCGCACTCACTCGCTCCTATTTGCGATCTTTCTGCTGGCGCATTTCTCTTTACAACATCAACCTGCCTCAGAGCAGTAAAACGCTATTATCATGGTCTCTGCTCTTATGGCGTCATTTGATTTGGTCGAAATTTCTCCGTTCCGCGCCAGGTGAGCATGTATTTTGCAGAACCATTTGAGATTGGAAAAGCGTGTATTGCTACTTCAATAAGTGTTCTATCAAACTATAACTGCAACAGACTGAAGCTGCACTTGCACCGTGATAGTCTATAAATCATTTGAGCAGGAGATTGGATGAACCCTTAGGGCCAGAAACACGCAAATATGCGTTCTGGACATAGGGTCACCATAGAGCACCACTTGTTCAAATTGAGAGGTCAAGAGCCAGGGTGTTCATATAGAGAAGACAACCATGCTTTGATTTTCACCAAGTGTGTTGTTCTAACAGCCATGGTTCAAAAGTTAATGCCTTTTAAATTTATCAAAAATGACAAAAATTGCCAGTTCATTTTCCAGGCATTGCGGTGTCTAAGGGTTAACCCTACCTACCCCAGGCTTTTTAGAGGCTCAAAACCGTGGGGAGGGGCACATAGTGCCCGCAGCCCCCCGCGATAAAAACTGATTGGAAGAACCAGTGAGCATAAATCTTGGCAGAACTACGCATTAGCACACAGCACAAGTTAGAACCATAAAATTTTCCGAAACTGCCAGCTGAAGGCTGTGCCGCTACCAGAAATGACGTGACGATCGATTTTTAGCAAAAAACAATAGAAAAACCTAAAATTGCCCCTAAATTTCTATATGAGGTGACTTATTTTATGTTTTGCAGGTCAAACTTTCTGGTCGTTCCTGTACCATTCCCATTACAATATTAATCGAGATATAAACAAAATACAGCTCAAAGTTTACGTTTACAGCCCCTATTCATCTTTTTGCACGACCATGTTCATCTCATGCAGACCAACGGATAAACCCTCCCCCCCCCAAAAAAAAAAAACAAAAAAAGAAAACCAGTGGAAATGGTGGTCTATATAATTTGAGGTAAAGTCGGAAAACGTTTTTATGCAGAACACAAAAATGTGATAGCCCTCCCCCAGTGGTAGGTAGTTTTAATGGATAAAAAAAAGTATTCCTGATACATTAATTAAGAAAATTTTTGGACGCTGAACCATGAAAAGCTATCATCAAGGCGCCTTCTTCGATTTAGCACCACATATATTGAAAAGGAGAATTAATGCCCGTAGGACCCCAAATTTCTGCATCATCAATGGACGTTTTCGCTAATCTTTATCATGCGATGCCTTTTGAGACGGCCAGGAGACAAATCTCATTAAAAGGGTTCAGTGACAGTTGCTCACTGTGACTGTTGCTCATCGACAATTGCTCATTGGACATTTGCCCACGAGACACTTGCTCACTGTGACACTTGCTCACTGTGACACTTGCTTACTGTGACACTTACTCACTGTGACACTTGCTTACTGTGACGCTTGCTCACTATGACACTTGCTCACTTTGACATTTGCTCATTGTGATACTTGCTCACTGTAGCAGTTTCTCGTCGCAACATTATCGATAGAAAGTTAAATATTTAGCCTAGTTCAAGGTTACAGTTTTCCTCTTTCCCTGTTTGCCATTTTCAGTTCACGCAAATGCTCAAGTGAGTAAAAAAATTTTTGGATTGGATTTTCATTTTCCTAAAAAATGAAATTAAGTAGCTTCTCTTTTATTGTTGGACCGATCGATTTTCGCCATCGAATTACAAACGAGTTTCAAAGACAAACGCGAGTAGAAAGCATGAACTTTATTGTTTTGAATATGTTTTTTTTAACCCTAACCACGAGTAGGTCATATTTTGTGTTGTTTTTTGACGGTGGTGAGTATTGATACTGGTTTCTCCGTATGACAATTTATCACTTTTTTAAGATTTTCCTAAAAAATTCGAACAAACAACTCAAGTTTCGGCCACAACTGATTGTTGCAAGTAACATACAGCTATAGTTACCTTTGCGAAATATTAATGTAAAAATAGATTCGTCAGCATCTCAGATATTTTCAAGAAACTGATTCTTGAAAATTGTTGACTGTTGACTGTTTACCCTTCACTACGTTTCCAAATCAATCACCCTTTCACTGATCTAAGAAAGTTGTTTGAACCTAAACATTCATCATGGGATATAGAGTAGTAATGTATTGACCAATACGATTATTTTTGCTTTATATTCTTTATGGCTTTGTGTACATTTTATTCTATTGCACGGTATTCTGCTCAACTACGTGGATATTCTGACAAAAAAGCGTGCATGAAGCGACGGTGTGTTTGCTTTTAGCACAAGCTTTTCAATATTAAAATATAAATATTTGGATTCAAACTTTCCTCCAAAGTTGAATATTAAGGTCTTATTCGGTAGAAGCTTCAGCAAAAAATTCGTGCAAACTTTCCCTCAAGCACTGCTATAAATATAATTATATACCTTAATCTTAGTCTAATATAATATGACAATTATACACGATCAAAAGGGTGCCGTTCTGTCTCATGTTCATTTGTTCCATTGTGACAAAGAAGAATCAAGTGTACATAGAAGCACTGTTCTTTTTTTTTCTTTTTTTCTTTGTTCTTACTCCTCGTAGATCCATTCATTTTGTTAATCTTTGAACGACCATAATTTCTGAGCAAAAGAGACGTTAGGTTAAGACCGTGATGTTGCAGGACAGATCTTTACTCTTACGAAAATCCGACGGGTTCACGCATGGAAATAAAGATAACAATAAAGTACGA
>JAOBRC010756449.1:0-17261 GCA_027575255.1 Scolionema suvaense | reverse complement strand
AAATTTTAGAAAGGGGGGATGCCAAAAAGGGGGGGATTGATGAAAAAGGGGGGGATTGAACCCCTCTGCACACTATGCATTACTTTTAGCACAAATTAACTTCTTAGAATGACAGTAAATACCTCTAGGTGTCATTGGTGTAAGCTCACATAATCGCAACATTTTCCAATATGTTCATGAAACTGGAGAATCTTATTTGTATAGCCATGTCTAGCTCTCCTTTACTTACTGAGGTGTATGTGTTGTTAAATGCTTTTGCAATATTCTACGCATGTTTTCAATGTTTCCACGCTCTTCCATGCCCATTTCTCGAGATTTTAAGGATATTCTATGCGTAGTTTTCAATGTGTCCAAGCGGTTCTAAACTCAATGCTGCTATGCTATTGCACAATAATTATTTGATGTTTTTTTGCTGTTTTACAGTGATTTCGAATGCTTGAGCTATTCTGAGATGACTTTAATGTTATCTGCTGTTTTAGTTGTTTCTTTGCTACTGCTGGTTTTCTGTCAGGCAATTGGTTTAAGGTGCTGCAGAATTTGGATGTCCATCCATTTTCCGGGAGTATTTCAGCTCTGTAAACCCCCCTGATAAATTAAAATTTAGAGCTCAGTTCCTTTTCTGGTATAATGGTTGCATCAAGCTGTGAAAAATGTGCACTGCTCTCATTAGGCTCTACTGTGTGCCTTCCTGTTCTTGTTGTTTTGAAAATGCTGATGCGTTCTGAATATGGTGAGCAGTTTGTCATTGATGTACTATAATGTTGAGGGTACCTTCTTTCTTAGATATTGATGAGTGTGGTTTGAACATAGATGATTGTGCTGCTAATGCAACTTGCACTGACAATACTGGATCATATGGCTGTGATTGCAATAGTGGTTACTCTGGAGATGGGTTTACTTGCAGCAGTAAGATAGTCTTGAATGTTATTAGTACCTTCGGGCTTACCAAGGCTTCAGTAAATACTATAGAATACCCAAATTTATGTGAGTCTCGAATATCGTAATGCCTCAGGTGCTTATTGAATGAATATGGTTCTAGGGTGGGCACTTAATTCGAGAAAACTCTCATGTAAGGGAGGTGTTTATTTAGAAAATAGCTTCGGAAGTGACTTAGAAAAGGAAGCGTCCCAATGTTATTATGATGAAAAAGAATAAAATAAGAAAGATAACTAAAGCAAGCCATGTTGTTTATTGACCATTATTTGCTGAATTACTTCTTATTTACAGTCTTGCCAAAAATTGGATGAGCACCTGTTTCTTGAGGTTGAAGGATGGGCGCTTATTTGAAGGTTGGGCTCTTATTCGTGGTGGGGGATGGCGTATTCACTAATTTTGCCTCTAGGGTGGGTTCCTCTTTGAGGGTAGTGCTTTTCTATCTGCGGTGGGTGCTTATTTGGAGGGTGTGCTTATGGGAGGCATTATTGTAAATCATCGATGTGGTTTGCTGTGTGGCAAATTTTGTTGGTATGCTGTTTTAAGAGATGTTCTTTTTCCTTCTTTACAATGGAGTAGTGTCCTTGTTCTTGCGATTAATCTGAAACACTGTATTTCACTGTCCAACCATCTAGTTAAAATTAATTAGTTATCAAAGATAATGAAGGGACAATTCTTTTCGATTATGAGACTATACTCTTTATAGATTTCAATCATCATACAACCTTTTTGGATTGCATGTTTACATAGCACAAACTAGTCTGCAATCTACCCCCCTTCGACACAGCTCTGCTTGCAAATGGCAATTTTGTCCAAAAGTAGCCACTTTCATAATTTTATCAAGCTATTTCAAAAAACGGCTCATTACTTTTCTTCTACATTTTGATGCGAATCTTAGGAGAAACACTACAATTGTTGTGAACCATGTATCATAATTCTCTGGAGAAAATCTCTTTCTGCTTGTTGTAATTTAAGTCTCAAAATGACTATATTCAGGGTTTGTCCAAATAGTTTGAGAACGGTTCACGTATTTTCATCATTTTTAGTATGAATGTTATGGGAAACTTCATGCATGTTATGAGCCATGTATTATATCTGCGGAAAATCTGGTTCTGCTTGCAGGAGGCAATTTACGTCAATTAGTGCTATATTTTAGGGTTTTTTCCAAATATTTCGAGATTGGTTTCCTTTCTTTTGTTATTTTTGTGGTGAATTTTCAAGGAAACACCTCGAATGTTATGAACTGTTGATCATATCCGGCAAAAATCTAGTTCCGCTTTTGGGTCACAATTTTCTTCCAAAGTTGCTGCTTTCAGGTTTTTTCAAGGAAGGTTCATTGGTTTCCTGTCATTTTTGGTGTACTGGGCCACCCATGTATACTGAGTATTGGTGCCATAAAACATGCTGAAAGCTTCATCCATGTCCCAAGTCCTGCTGCTTGGTTGAGTGTTATTCCTTGATCTGAAATTAGTCAAACCGGTTCATTGTTTGTAAGTTTTGGTTGCCTTTTGGCATTGGTTTCTATGATGTTTCACATATTACGTTCCCTCAAAGTCATTCTTATAATGCACACGTATTTCAAAAGGCAGCTCCATGTCGTTATGTGTCCTGTCCTTTCGTGGACTGAGTCCTTCTTGTTATCCAACTCTCTGTCGCATTAAGGATACTGTTAACCCTCGAAGACCATTTTTTTCTTGGACATCATGTAGCAATAAATACATGAACATTATGCACCTGGTTCATTTCCTATGATTTCCGACTAATATAGCCACCTGCTCCTGGTAAACAAAGGAAACAGTAGGAAAACTGCCCATACTTCTTTGCAGAGCTCTATGTCCTCCATGCTTAATTTTCACACAACACTTAACTCACACAAACCATCGAGAGTTTAGCTTCAAAACGGTGTCAGCAATTTTCAGGATTTTCTTCTGTTCTTGAGCTATGGGCCTACATTCCTGAAATTCCTGACATTTTTTCAGGAATTTTGATATTTTCAACTTAATCTCTCATAACTTTTTATTGAGGCACTTATGGAGAAAACGCCGACACCGTTTTGTAGACCCTGTTATGACCTTTCGAAGCATGTACCATTTGTCCAGGAAAATATAACTGCAGGGACTTAGAGCTCGTAGAAAATCGAACATATCAGTTTTTCCCGGTTTTGTTCACTGCTTAATGGCAGGCGGTATGCAGGTTGCTTTCAAAAGCTTGCCACTTGGTCTCAGAAAAACATACAAAAGAAACCAATTTTGGAAAAGTCACGGGTTAGCTGTAATGCGCAGCTGATTTCAAACAGCAGAAATGTTTTCCAAGGGTTAATAACAATACCCTTAAGAGCCATCTATCATGAGGAGGTTCTACTTTATTGCATGAAAATTTCGCGGCATGAAAATTTCGCAGTCATTTTAATTTCGGGTTTTTTTCGCCGAAATTGCATTTCGCGGCATTTTAATTTCGCGGTTCAGGCAAAATTGCGAATTTAGCGGCATTTTAATTTCGCGGTTTAGGCGAAAATACGAACTTCACCACCTTTCAATTTCGCCATCTAAGTGAAAATGAAAATGGAAATAGCTTGTTCGTTCTAAAATGGTGTATTTTTCACTCGTTTTTGACTAAATATAAACAAAGAAATGTTTTACGGTTTAAAACACGGAATTGGTGCATTTAAATTTCGCGGTTCCCCAGATACAATTTCTGGCGGCATTTTAATTTCGCGGTTTTTTTAACTCGACCGCGAAACCGCGAAATTTTCATGCCACAAATTTTTCATGCAATAAAGTATAAAATATATACATTAAAAGGGGTTCTTCCTCCAACCAGCATGAAGGCAAACCCGAGATCCCTGCAGTTACTCTATATTGAGTGTGCCCAGCGTATTGTAGAAACGAGGAGAGTGAAAAGGGCTTTTGATGCTGTCTCATATGTCTCCTCATGTGTGCAAGTGCATTTTCTCCTTGTATTCAGTTTTATTGCAGTTCGTTTGACCAGCCATCCCTGTTAAAGATAGTCATTAAGTTTTATCGCTCTCCTGTTTGATTCCAGCACTTGTTATTTGTAGTTCTTAGTTGGAAACAGATCTGATCGGTAGTCTTGTAAATTCGTGTTATTAGGTGTTCATGCGCTAATCAAGTGGGTAGTTCAGCCATTCCATCTGTGGAGCTTCCTCCTATCAACAGGGAGGAAGTCAGTGTCACACTGAGTTTCTTTGGATTTTGATGCTCCCAGTTTCATCACAGTACTTCTCACTATGTTACTCATTACACTCGTTCACGCTATCTTGCAAAGCTCTTGTCACCTCTAGCTAACTCTGAATGTCACTAGCATTCTGGACAACATCTCTTCTCAGACAATTGCATCTGACTACAAATTGATCTCAATCGACATAACAAATCTCTTCACGAATGTCCACTAGACGAATTAATCCTAAACATGACCTATCACCAGAAAATAATCCAAACACAAGTCAATGAGACAGATACGCGTAAATTGATACTATAACGTACCAAGATTGTTCTTTTTTCCTCTAATGGTCAGATTTTCCAACAACCTCATCGAGTGGTGATGGGCTCCCTATTAGGTCCAGTCATCACTAACATAAATGTATGGTTGCCCTTGAAATCACTGTAGTTCCAACATTAAGTGATCATCTTATGTTTCAAGAATAGATATGTTGATGATGCATTCACTTTATGTTGAGACTGGATCCTCAGAATATATCATGGACATGGAACGAATTCCATCTGAATATATCTTTTACTGTTGAAACAGAAAAACAGAATAACTTGTCACTTTTAGATATAAAACCCACACAAGATAAAGACGGATTGTTATCCACCAAAGTATTCCGTAAATCATGTACTACTGATTTATATATTCACTGGAGAGCGTATGCTCCAAACATCTGGAAGATCTGTATGCTAAGACAACTCATACAAAGAGCTCACAAATTATGTTCAACACCTGAAAACCTATGTGCAGAAATAAACCATCTACAAAACGTATTTATCACAATGAATGGATACCCATCCAAATTAGTAGGACATATCATTCACAATGATCAAACAAAATTGGAATGACAAGTAGTACCCGGTAATGAACAGCAGCTAGTAGCACAGGAACATACATTTTTGCCAGAGCTTAGCAAAAATGGAACTGAGAACATTGAGCATCCTACGCTTGTCTTACCTTTCGCAGTCATGTAGGCACAAAATTAGCCGAATAACTGAAGAAAGATCTCAATCAAGCCCTGCCGCAAAATATACAACTCCAAATTGCATACAAATGCAAGAAACTGGCATCAAGATCCCAATTAAAAGATAGAACTGAAAATGGCAATAACCAAAACCTTGCGTACCAGTTTACATGCTTACATGATAATTAAAGTGTCTATGTCGGAGAGACAGGTCAGGCTGTGTCAGGGAGAACTGGAGATCACACATCCAGAAATCAAAATTCACATGTGATGAGGCACAGTCTTCTCACTGGTTATCAGATTAACAGTAATGATTTTACTTTTCTTGAGATAGGCTACAAAAACCACTAAAAGGAGAAAATTAGCAGAATCTTTCTACATTAAAGAAATCCACCGAATTTAAATAGACAGGACCTTTCACTACCTATCAAACTTTTTAATTGAAGTTCTAGAACTGCACTATATTTCAAACATTACACCGATGATCTTTTATATCTATCGTCTTTCTGACAGAATGTTAACTGTTCTTTTGTCACTGTGAAGCTATTAAGTTAATTAAGGTTTGTTGATTTTCTGTTGCTTGCATTTTATTTGTGACTGGATGTATGCCGGTCATACTGCTAATGATGCTCTATGGATGTGGAGCGAAATATCCAGTGGTTTTATATGAGCAACAATATTGTCTTCACTGCAGCTTCTCGTGAGTTCATTTGTTATATGCATAAGTGGCCCATCAAATTTGTTTGACACTCAGGTGTTTTAATACCTCTTCATCATCGTTTTATTTTTTGTGCGCATTGGGAAAACGAAATGTTTTATTTTATGTGCCCATCTTTGCGTATGTATATAGACATCTGCTGGAAAGTTTTGTACTGAATTGTTTTATTTTTTTATGCATATTTAGATTACGATACTAATGACTTGGTTCTTAGCACGCTAGTTCACAATATGGTGACAGCAGCAAGCTTAGAAACAAGACAATTTGGGGTTGACCGGACATTTTGAATCAAATGTTCTGTCAGTGGCAAGTTGTGCTTGGCAATTTGGTATGCAATATCATGCGGCTTTGTGACAGCATCACGCTCAGCTGCACACATTTGGTTTGAACCCTGCACAAGATATAGGTGCGTTTCTCAGGTATTTGCATGGCCACTTTAGATTCAGGAATTATGTTTCCAGTAGCTGTGGTATCCGTATGCGCTCTTTTAGGGACAGCATATTTATGCTAGGCTACCATTCTTCAACAATCTGGTGGAATCCTCGTTTTATCTCACACGATACACCATTTTTGTATCCTCTGTGATTTCCAGCCATCAAACTTTTCTTTCCACTTGTTAAAGGTCTTGGTTTTGGGAATTTCTCTTTTGAAGCCATAATGACACCAGACAAAAGCTAGATAAATGCAGTGCATGAAAGCTTTCTTCAAGGAGTTTGAAATTTTCTTTCAATATCCGTGACTTCTTCAGAGTTGCGGGTAACTGCAAACATAACTATTAGAAAGTTTGGTCAGTGAAACTAAACATTGACTATAAAAAAAAAGCTTTAATTACTTTCTGCTTCACGTTAAATTCTCTCAAGTCATACAACTTTCATTCATTTTTCAAATGATAGCCAACAGTTTAGGTTCATAGACGCTTACAGACTGCGATGTACTGTAGAACCCAGGCAATGTTGTTTGTTGTTACTCTAGCTTCCCATGCTCTGCATGATTGAAATGAATTGCTCGTCTCCTTGCGCAATCCCAACAGATCATTTTCTGCAGCGTTATTATCGTTATATTGTTATATTCGAATGGCATCATTTATAATGCATTGCATTGAATTCTATGATATGAGATGTAAGACATGCAACATATACAAGAATCAGGCACAACATGCATGTGCAGATAGCGGTAGCCGGTCTGGTTATGAACACCCCTGCGCAGAAGTTGGCCGGAACTTTCCACTATTTGCACAGGTAAATTGTCCGCACATTTGGGAAAGTTGTCTGGAAATTTCCGATGTCCGGCCGTTATTTCGAAGCTTGAACATCCTGATGCTGTAATGCAGAAAGCTCATGCTGTATTCTTTGTCACTCTTTATCCTTCACTTTCTATAGATATTGATGAATGTTTTGAAATGACGGATGACTGCCACCCCAATGCTACATGTACCGATATTGATGGTAGTTTTACCTGCGAATGCAATACTGGTTTCACTGGTGATGGAAGAGACTGCTTTAGTAAGTTCATGTGGCTCTATTGCCTTTTCTGTATTACAGTTGACTGCAGTATTGTTTGTGTTTGTATGCTTGGAGTGGCAAGCGGGACAGGGAGAGATTGTAAAATACTTCATCCACGAACCTTGGGAAGTAGCATAAATTCTCCTGTCTGCATTTGTTCTGCTTAAAATGCTTGCTGTAAAATTTAAGCCTAATGATGGTTTTTTATACTAAATAAACAATAATTGCTTGAATTATGGAGCAGAAGTTCACTGGTGTGGCTGGTATGGCTGTTTGCGACTACTTTGATGAGTAAGTGAATTTCATAAGTGAACTTCGTTAGTCCATCTTTAGCTACCTTTTGGAATCTCGATCACACGCTTGGTGCCTAGCAGCTATGACTATCATTTTTTAGCGAACTTGAAGCTATTTTAGTATGTCACAAAATGCTGGTTGATTCTTCAAAGCGTAGAAAACCAAGAAGAAAGAAGTTGGATAATGCAGAGCATAAATATGTTAAGTGACCATGAGTGAATATTAATTAAGATGACACACCATACACTTAAGGCAATATACCGGTCTAAAATAATTTTTGGCATGATAATAGAGCTTTCAAAAACTTGACCAAAGGTTTTTATTTCATGACAAAAGCTGTTGTAGTTCCAGAGATATCTGCCTTCAAAGTCCAGGAGAATTTTGACTAGCTACCATTTTTGTTCTGAACGCTAATTATGAATGACGCATGGTCAGACCAAGTGCAATTATCTAATCTTACTTGTCAAGTTGCTCTTAATTACAATCATTAGTAAATCTCACTTTTGTTTTATCTGAATTCTGAAATAGAAGGGCAATATGTTGCTTTTAAGGTTTACATAAAACCTGGAAATGTTGAATTGCCAAGGACAGCCATTAACCTTAGATACGGTCTTAGATGACGTCATTGATGAGTTGAATTGAGAAGCACAGGAACAATGAAAAATATCAAACTTTGAAGCAACATTGAAGAAGAACCACTTAAGCTTTTTTACTCAAATAAAAACCAATATCAATGATTTTGCAAGATCTATCAGCAGGGAGAATATCACTTTAGACCGGTATATTGCTTTAAGCTTAATAAGGGACAAACTTGACCACTCTCCAAAACTGGTTGAAGCTGTGAACATGGTAACAATACAGCATGTTACTGAACTGTTTGAAGATTTGTGATTTTGGCTCATTACCACATTGGTGTGAAATAGTCATGGTGTGATCCCTGACCCTTGTAAGTAGGAGAGGGGATAGACTTTCCGAAGCATTGTGGAACAAGTGGGAGGTAAAAATTTGGATCTACAAAGGGTGGGGTTTGGCAAAGAGGGGAAGGGATCAAAAGGGTGGTGATGGATGGTAAAATGATTGAAAATGGTGATAGTGCTGTGTTCGTGCTAGATTTTGGATCAGTATTGTCATATGGCATGATATATACTTGGTCGAGTTCTTGCATGAACTAAGTATACTTTAAAAATTTCAAATGCCTTGGCCACATTGCCTTCTTGACCAGAACACTTCACAATTTTCCAAATAACCTCTGCCTGTAATAATTGGCTCTCCCTGCAGCTCATCATAATAAGTAGTTACTTCTGCACAAATTGTCTCCACTCTTATCATCACAATCAGCTGGTGGAAAGCTAAGGGTCACAGGTTTGAATCCCATTGTAAACGTTGCTCTTTCCTAGTTCGATAATTGTGTTAGTCAGCCCCTCATCTCGCTTTTATGATAACATGCATTGCAAAATATAGCCAAAGCGGCCATTCAAGGTACTTTATACCAATAGTACGAATAGTGCTACTATTGCATCTCGTGTGGCTAACAATTACTCTTAGAGGAGACTAATTTCATCGTGTAAGCCTACTATTCTGCAAATTTTTCTCGAAGGTGGATAAAGCATAAAACATGAAAACTTGACTGCTAACTATCTTGACATTCACTTTGTCTCAGCAAAGAATGCAAAGGAAGTTAATAGTTCTGTACTCAAATTAAATCATGGTATATAATTGATCTATCTCTGCCATGCTTAGCTAGGCAAGGAGTGGTCAGGCTTACATTGTGAATGAAAGAATATAGGTCTGAAGACCATGTTCCATCGATCCTAAAGAAACTTCTATGCAGAGACTTACTCCGAACTTAAAATCTGCAAATGTTTAAATTTGTAAAAAACTCTTCTGCCTTGTGCCTTCGTCGCTCACCCTCTGTTTGGTTTAAGCGTGACAATGCGAGCAGTGAAGCCAACGAGTGGGGCTAAGTGTCAGTTGCATGTAAAGCATGTTTAAAGGGATAGGCCTCTGAAAATAAATGTTAATATTTTGAGCAAAATTAGTTCTATTCAACGTAAAAGCAACCACAATATAAGTCTCATACTTTATAACTCAATCCTCATGCAATATTTATGTTTGTTGGCAAACTGATATTATGAGGGTTTGACCATGATCGGAATTTAGGGGTGGATAATGAAACTCAAGAATTGGGCATCAGGATGAAGATGTCTTTCTTTTGGTAGTGCGTATGACTGAAATACGTTAGATTTGGAGTCCTAGTGGCAATGCTGTTACTTAGCATAAATAATCTCAAAATTTTTAGTTGCAGCGGTTCTATCGGATCCTGCCCCTTTAGAACTAACAGGTAGAGTCTCAAGCGCTGGGATGATCAATATTTTTTATGGTAGGAGTCCAGTTTGTTGGACTCCCGCCTGAATGGAAGAGTCCTGTAAAATGGGCTCTGTCCATCCGTCCTTGTGTCCGTCCGGCACCAATGCATTTCCTGGATAACAGCTCTATGTATTTTTCTGAAATTTGACGTGAACATGACAATCTGTAAATAGAGAAAAGAGATGGAGACAGAATTTCAAGATCCATTCATAACTTTTTTTATTCTTAATGTGACACTTCAGACCAGTAGCAGTTATGTTATGGACCATATGTTACATATAGGAAAACTCTTTTTCGGCTTGCAGGTGGTAATGTATGCCCAAAAATGACCGTTTTCAGGATTTTTTCAGAATATTTCAAGATCCATTCATAACTTTTTTATTCTTAATATGACGCTTCAGACCGGTGGCAGTTATGTTATGGACCATATGTTATATATAGGAAAACTCTTTTTCGTCTTGCGGGTGGTAATTTAGTCCAGCAATCGTAATTTTCAGGATTTTTTGCAAATATGTGAAAAGCGGTTCATATGGTTTGTTTCATTTTTGGTTTCATTCTGCAGGGCAACTCTTGGTACATGAACCATACTGAATGCCTTGTTTTGGGTAAATCTCGTTTGGCTTGGAGGTGGCTATTTACAACCGTGATTGGTTATTTTCATGTTTTTTTCCAAATGCATCATTAACGGTTCATCGTTCTTTTTTTGCTGGCGTGATTCGTACGGGCCACTCTGTGTGATGAACCATGTGCCATGTCTGGGGAAAATCTTGGTAGGCTTGCGGGTGGTAATTTGCATCCAAAATTGGCTATGTTCAGGGCTTTTTCCAAATATGTCGTAGATGGTTTATCCGCTTATTGTCATTATTGGTGTGACTTCTAAGAGTAACATAGCTATTTTGTTGAACTTGCAGGTGGCAATTTATATAATGGCTTCTCTTTGGGTTGAATATGAGATGGCTAGAGCCCATTCGCTTCAGTGTTGAAAGTTTTTCATGTGTTGTGCATGGGTGGAATTTTTTAAGTGCAATTTATGTAATTTGTGTACTGTAATGTATGCACTGGTGAATATGTGTACGGAATATCCAATTTGGGTAGGGAAGGGTGGGCATATTCACTCTCCGAACAACTAACCGTAACCGAAATTACTTAAACCCAAACTTCAATAAATTTCATTTAAGTGGTAAAGTAATTTTCTGTTACCGGTTAGTTAGTTCAGACAATGAATATGAGATTTGAAAGATGTGCCAATGCACAGCACATTATATCATAGCAATCATGAACAGATCGATCAGTAAGTGAGGAAAAACCACTATGTCCCATAGAAACTTCAATTGTTTCATGTGAACTGTAAGAGTCACTCAATATCTGCAATAAAGAAGAACCAAAATTATGGGATACAATAGGGTGGTTGTAAAACCGAGCAAATGTTTGTAGTTTGACCAACCAGCAGCATTCAGAATAGTATCAACATCTACAGAATGAAATGCCGCCGCAGCTTTGGAAGAAACAGCTGCTCTGGTAGAATGCGCACCATACACGTCTGTGTTTACACCAGCAGCAGACAAACCATTTTTGATCCAGCGTGCTAATGTATCTCTAGAGACTGGTTTAAACGTTTTGTAAGAAATGAACAACTGGGTATGTCCTTCTCGTCTGAGATTGCTAGTAGCAGAAATATATTGGCGTAAGACAGCAACTGGGCAAATTGTCTCATCATCAGAGTAAGATTCAAAAATAACAGGCTTCACTTGATATCCCGGACGAGTTTGCTTAAGTGTCTTGCGTCTATATAAAAAGTAATTTTATCATTGGACATATCCATGGATGACAAATCAAAACTCTGCAGTGTCTGTAACCTTTGTGATGACAGGAGAGCGCAGAGGAGTACCGTTTTCATTGTCAGGTCCTTTAGTGAAAAATCTTCTGTTTGATTTTGCTTGAAATAATCAAAGATTATTTTCAAATCCCACATAGTCTTATAGCGAGGTAGAGCAGGTCGTTGAAGAAAAATCCCTTTGAATAAATGTTTCACCGGTCGGTGTTGTTCGAATGTGTTTGTTCCTGGTATTTGAATAATTGCAAATAGCAAACTGCGACATGTGTTCAGGTAGCTGTACGATAAATTCAATTCAAACACCTCTGATATAAAATTTACGCCGTCATATAACGTAGCAAAAAAATATCCAGGTGGTTTTTCGAGCAAAACTCCAGGCAGCGCTTGTAGATCGTATTATACTGTTTGAGAGTACATTGGCTCCAAGCATGTTGTCAAAGAGATGCGTCAGAAAACGATGAATTATTTATTGCCCAGAGACAAGGCATACTTGCAGGCGAAGACTGTCGCAAAGTGGGTGGAGTTTCATGGCATTTTGAGGAAGACGCAGCAGGTGTTTGTGTGGGCCCAGATGAACGGGCGGGACAAGAATTAACCGGTGCAAAATCGGCCACCATGTTTGTGTTTTCCACTCTGGAACAACGATTATTCCGGTTGCTTTGTCCTGTCGAATTTTCTTTGAGAACTTTGAAGAAGACTGAAAGGAGGAAACATATCAAATTTGTAGGTTTTCCAATCAACTGCAGAAAAGGCATCAACAAATTTTGCTTAAGGGTCAGGTTGATAAGACGCGTAAGAGGTAAACTGTGCATTCAATCTTGTTGCAAACAAGTCAATCTCAGGGGTGAAAGATAAAGTTTGCAATGCCTTTCGTAAGAATTCTGGATTTAGCTGCCATTCTAGTTCTTCGGATAACTGCCGGGATTCTTCATCTGCTTGGTGTATTTTGAGCGCCTGGAATGTGGCATATCGAGAATGACACAGAATTGTTAATACAAAATTGTATGGTATTTCGAGCAATTTGATTCAATTGTGGGGAATGATTAGTACCTATTTTTGATAATACTGGCACTACTGCTGTATTATCACACATCACTCTAACAACTATGTTCTTTACCATGGCTCTGAAAGACCGCAGCACAAAAACACAGGTAAACATTCTAAAATGTTGATGCTGAATGTCTTTTCTTCACAGGACCACAAACCTCCTGTACGCAACTTGGTGCTCTCAACGTACGCTCCCCATCCTACTGTTTCCGGCTAATAGTTATAGGAAACAGATCCATGTGCTATACAGTAAATCGGAACAAGAGCTTACGCTTCAAGAACTGTTTTCTCACTCTCTTACAAATACACACTGGGCAGAACAAAATCACACACAATCTATATAGTTCATCAATCACACAGTCAATATCCATGTCATCTCATACCCCGCCCCGGCCATAAGAAGTTTATGAAGTAGGAGCCCGTCTAGGTTCATAAACAATATTGAGTTCATCAAGATTGGACCAGCCAGCATAGATCAGGGGAACTGGAAGATGGAGTTCGTCTTGATGTGGAGGAGGAGGAAAGATAGGCTCTGCCGCATTATTATTGGCAGGTTCATCCGGGACTTCTGGGGGAGGTGCTGGAGGAGGTGATGGTATCAGGAACTCATCATCATCGTTGGGATAGAGCTGGTCAGCAGGCTAAGTATCGACTGGTACAGTTGGTTGAGCCACGTTTCTATCACCCGAGCATGGTTTAAGCTGGCTGATGTGCACATTGTACGTCTTACCATGCGGATCTGAAATGCAACAGTTAGAATTACTGAAAAGACATTGGACAGTATAGGGACCAACCCAACAAGGTTGAAGGGAGCCAGGTACATTTTTTTGTGGTACGGCCACCTTAACATGACTAACTGTCCTACTGTTAGATTCATAGGGTGTAGATGTTTGTCAAATTGAGACTTCATTTTCTGTCATTGTTCAGTCAGCTTGTCGCCTACTAGAGCTAATGATGTATAAGTGTGACTACGCAACTCTGCGGCAAACTCCTGAGCCTGCCTGTGCTGATATCTCCCTATATATACAAGACTTAACAGTTTTAACTACTGCCTCTGCCATACCATCTCCTTGCGGATGAAGGCGTGAAGAATGCGATTTAGTGATCCCGAGTATGTCACGCAAAGCACGTACAATGTAGCCGTCAACGTTAGAAGCACCATCACTGTGTGACCCTTTCATTATGCCATATCTACAACACCAATTGTCAAATATCACACAAGCAGTGGTGGGAGCAGTAGCATCAGGAAGAGCGATAATCTTGGGTTACTTGGTAAAATGGTCGACAAGTACTAAGACATATTGTTACGTGTAGTTGCAGGCAGAAAGGGGCCAGCTAGATCAAAACAAACGAGTTCAAAACGGTCTACTGTGTCGATGGGTTTCAAGGGAAGTTTCGTGTATCCACCTGGGGGTGGGTCAAATTTCTGACACTGAGGACAACTCCTGTTCCATTTCTGAATATCTTGTTTAGCATTGGACCAGAAGTAACGTGAATCTAATCGTTGTCAGGTACGTTCCAACTTAAAATGTCCAGCAGTAGAATGGTCATGACAGATTTCCAGAACACGAGGGCGTAGTGGTGAAGGAATAACTGGCAGTGACTTCCAAAGCAAGATGCCTCTAATGATCCGTAGGTGCCGTCGGTGACGTTTTTAATGGCCAAGGCGGGATGCATCGAATTTATTCTTACGAGATGTGATGTGATGTAGTCAACAGATATTAGAGTCACCGGCTTGTGCACGCATCAAGTCATCTTCAGACATGTCAGAGGAAAGTGTATGAAGAACGGAGACAGCATGAAGGTGGCTGAGGCAATGTGAGATGGCATTATTTTTAGAACGAATATGTTGTATTTCAAAATCGAACTCGCTAAGTTCTAATGCCCACTCTAAAATAAGCTTACTGCGAGGAACACGTTTGTCAAGCATAAACGAAACAATGCAGCTGTCTGTACGTAATAGAAAAGGTTTGCCAGTAAGATAGTGTCTATGTTTTCGCACAGCATGGATCATAGCATAATCCTCCTTTTGAAGTATGTTCCACCCCTGTTCTGGCTGAGTAAATTTTCGGCTGTCATAGGCAACTACATACTTGTTCCTATTACTGCTTGCTTTTAGACAGCTACCAATACCAGCTTCAGATGCATCAGTTTCTAAGATCAGATTATCTGTGGTACTAGGTGACCGCAAAACAGGTGTGGACGTGAGGATGTCTTGGAGAGATCGGAAGGCAGTGTCACAGGTATTTGTCCACTCATATGCTTGTGAATGCCGCAACAATTGGTACAATGGTGCAGTGATGACATTTAACCGTGGTACAAACCTATGACAAAACTGAATCATTCCAAGTAACCGGCGCAAAGATTTAACATCAGATGGTACTGGGTAACTAGTGATGGAGCGAACACGATCAAGGTCAATGGCGATAGTCCCATTTTCAACTATTTGTCCCAGGTAAGGTAATCTGACATGCCGCAATTTACACTTCAAAGCATTCAGAGTGAAGTTGCACTGTCGTACTCTACAAAGGATTTGGTCTAAATTTTTTTAAGAGCTTCGTTAAAGGTTTTCCCATGAACGATAATGTCATCAAAGAAAGGTGGTAAAATGCAGTGCTGTAAATCGCTGAAAATGGTTTCCATCGTACGCTGAAATTTATGAGATGCTGTCTTGATACCCATTGGCATGACATTGAACGTGTACTGAGGGTAGCCGTATCCAGGTGAAAAGGCAAGAGCTTCCTTAGCTTGATCAGTGCAGGGAATTTGGTGGTACCCAGAATTAAAGTCTAAAGCACTAAGAAATTTGCCCCCTGAAACTGCATCCAGACACTGGTCAATGGAAGGTGAGGGTCAGCCGGAGTCCGTGATAGCTTTATTTAACTGCCTATAATCGACACATAAACGGTATTTATCTGTTATGTCAGCACCGTGCCCCACATTTTTCTTTTCTACCAGAACTGTTGCTGCTCTAAAAGGGGAATCCATCTGCTCAATTATACCGAGATGTTCATATTTGGCAAGAAGCGTCTTAACGATTTCTTGTCGATGCAAAGGAACATGGCCTAGAGGTACTGATACCGGCTTCATCTGTGATATATCAATATCAAAACAAGTAACATCAGTTTTTCCCATCAGGGAGCTAGAAACAGAAAATGCTGCTTTATTCTTATAGAGAATTTGACGTGTTTGGTACAACTGAACTGGCAATAAATGAGTCATTTTCTTGTACAACAAATCAACAGCGTCTTCGTTTGCAGAGTTGATAGTGTTCACTGCTGAGCTGCCTTCTTCATCATTATTACATAACTCTGTAAAGTCTACAGAAGCATTGGCAATATTACTATTTCGTCCAATCGTACGAGTTTGATCGGAAGCATTAGTAACAAGTAAGGACAAAAACTGGGCGTGACGAGAGACTGTAAATAAAGTTGGATGTACGTATGTGCCAGTTCTGGTCTGAAATTTGTCGGAACCGTCAGCTAAAATAGTCAGGCATGTCTCTGGTCTGTCAGCATCTAGGGCCGAACCACTAATTTTGACAGGTACATGTACTGTTTCACTAGGGAAAATTACTGTTTTTCCCCGAGATAGCAAAAGTAACTTCCCATTTTGAATAGATTGGGGTGAACTTTTCGCTCTGACTTTATCAAGAAAAACATACCCGGAACTATTATCAACTCCCCAAAAACTGAATTTGCTCAGCTAGTCCCAGGATGCATGAATATGGTAGGTCATCACAAACTATCTAATCAAGTTGACAGAAACTCCAGGATTGTGTCCCAAAACTAAATTGATATTTATCACAAAAGATGTTGACAAGGCATTACCATTTGCATCATGCAACACAGTAGATGAATCGACTGGCTTCTTCACAAGTTTACTAAGGACACTATTAGATGTAATTACTCTCTTTGCAATGAGGTAGTACACCCAGAATCAAGCATGAATGGAACTGATTGTCCCTCAAACTTAACCTCACACCACAGCAGTGCCGGAGACTTGTTGGTAGATTTTCTGGCGTCAGTAGAGAGACTTACTGACGCCCTTGGAAGTTTAAAGAATCTTTTTCATTTGCATTTGGCGCCAGACAATGTCGTTGGAGGTGGTTTTCTCCGCCACATCGGTAACAGACGATAGGCACGGACGCACTGCCAGATTGACTGCTGATGTTTGTGCGATAAAACGTGGGTTGACCCGCGAACGATCCGCGGGACGTACGGTTTGCATTTCCTTCTCAACCTCGGCCTCGTGATGATGGAGGGAAGAAGCCATGTTGCTCGCGGTATTGTTGATGGAATACACGCTTTTCCAATCTCAAATGGTTCTGCAAAATACACACCTGTTCGCAGCGGAACAGAAAAATTTCGAGCA
>JAOBRC010756338.1:0-10203 GCA_027575255.1 Scolionema suvaense | reverse complement strand
AGAGTCCTTCTCCATCGCTGGATTTTTGGAGAATGTAATTACTGGTCGAGTTGCAGCATCAGGGGACACTGAAATAACAGTTAGGAGACACTCTAGTGTAAAGCCACTTGAAGAAGAAAAGCTGCACTAAATACATGCTAAAAACCTCATGAAAAGGAGCACACCTTAGACAGACAATGTAAGAAACAGCTAATTTTTATGCGAAGCTTTTACAAAGAACCAACCCTTTTCTACCAAAGCATTGTATACAAATATCAGTATAATAGCTGATACCTAGTGCAATGTCAATTGCTTCTAGATGACGCTAAATTCAAATTAAATTATGATATAACAGCATTCAGTGATGAAATAAACTCACATGATGGTGTCACAACCAAAACACTAGATGCATTACTTAGAGCTTCCCCATATGCCAACAATCCAGTACAAACTAAAGTAGAAAATAAGAAAAAATAAACAAGACAACACCACAAGTAGAAATATTAACAGGGTTTATTTCATGCCCTGTCCTTTTAGAACATGCCCTCAATAACATCTATTTGAATGCGAAATGAACTGTCTGTAACCGCTGGCGTTCACAAGATACAATGATCGTTTTTCAGTGATTCCTCAAATATATCAGCTTTTGCTATTGATCAAAATTCAAGGTCTAAGTACAGACTGACAAGCTCATCTCCTAGTCAAAATAATACGTTGAAGGCAATCCGAATTAAAAAAAACAAGCAGAAAACTAACTTAGGAACGCTCCAGAATCAATAATGAAGAAAATATTTATATATCACAAAAAAGTCAATACAAAATCAAGAAAACTCCGTCGACTACATAGGTTCATCATGCAGACTAGTTAACAAAAGAAGTGTTTATTGGAGATATTGACCATCACCAGGATCAATAAGGTCTTATAGTATAGCAAGATCTACAGTACAGGGCTCTGTCGGATTAACCTTCCGTTTCTGAGCATTTGGACGATCGGCTCACGGGCGGCTCATGAAAACTTCATGAACGGCTCATGTCCGAATCGGATCCGAAATTTTCGATGGTGTGCGGTGCTTTTGATTTTCGTGAACATAATTGTTCCGCACAATCTTCACGAAATCCATTCCGGAAATTTCACGAGGCAAGTAATGCATATCCAACTGTTGCAACTTCACAGGAACAATTACGGGAACTTCACAAGGTCATTAACACAAGGTCTGCACTTTCACGAGTGTAATTTAAGGGATTAGTTCTGCCTACGGTAACTGCCCTCCTAATATCGAACCCACCATACTCTGCCGATCTTTTTTCATTTCTTTTATGCTGTTCTTTTCTTTTTCTTCTTTAGCATAGATGTTATTTCATTCTTACTGTATTCTACCGTTTTTTTATTTCTTGCGCTGTTGCAGCGATCTGTTTTAAGTTCGTACACTATTTTACGAATCTTTTTTCAAGGTCTCATACTGTTTAAGTGATCTTTTTCTCAGTTTGTACGTTGTAGCTATCTTTTTTATACTGATGCTGTTTTACCGGTCTTTTTTTATTGTTTCCTACGCTGTTCTGGTGATCTTTCTTGTTCGCACATTGTTCTTGCGATGTTTGTTTTTTTGTTAGTTAACATCGTAAAAAAGTTGTCAGAACTGAAAAAAAGAACATCTATAGAAAGAGAACAACATCGCAAGGAACTAAAAATAAAATTACTAATATCATAAGGATGCCACAATATTCACAGGAAAAGGTAACATTGCCCATCTCCTTAGCGCACATGAAACTGCTTTTAACGGAATTCAATTAAGATCCGTCCGTGAATATCAGACTGCTCCGATTTAAATTGCCACTTACGAAAGCTGACGAAAAACACTTAAAGAAAGTTCCGTATACTGAATTTTCCGAAAAGCAATTAAGGAATGTTCCGCTGCGATTGCGATTAAGCCATTCGTGGGTCGTTCATGAACCGCTCCTGAATTTCTCCTGAAATTCTTGTGAGCCGTTCAGCCGCCGTTTCAGAAATTTATGTTAATGTGACAGTGCCCTGTACTGGATAATATACGGTTACCTTGAAAGTAATGAAAAACATTTTTAACCCATGGCAACTACACACATTAAAATAACGACAGGCAAATGTTGATGAGATCGTTCAAAATCATCCCTATCGACCAATAAAGCTCACCTACTATCACCGATGGCAAATAAACCGAGAAGCATGCTCCAAGAACACCATGAATGGCCATACTGCGCTGGAGAATTCTCCGGAGACTACATCTGAGGTGCAAGGAAGACACAAAACAAACTATGGTGAAAATATAGAAACAAATAAATATGAAAATAGAAACAAAAAATGCACTAATATCCCGAAACGTACCATGCTACAGCCATCAGAGCATCAGAATGGCAATAGGTGAAAGAAATATGAATAATGAACCGAGTGACTCTCTATATATACCCTTCATACAGCAAGACACACCAAACCAGAAAAAATCTTATAAACATGAATCAGCAATTTCCTTGAACCATGTTATCCTATCACACCATTGGCAAATCTCAATCACCTCTCCAAAGGCAAACGCTATTGATCCTGAGCCTGACAATGTCAATCAATAAATACGCAAAGCCTACACTGAGTATGGAAAATGAAACAAATAAACAGAACAATATGCAAGCATGAAAACTAAGCACTAAGCAGGAAAATGTAACGAAAAAGATACTTTGTCATATCTTTTTTTCATTCCAGGAAAGATTAGCTATGGCATATGTCCAATTAAAAGGGACAGGGCAACATGTAATGAGCTTCTTAAGGTTAGCAGTCTAAGGCATTTCAGAACTGCATCATGTAAAATATGATGCCAGCTAATTTTGGAGCAGTATCCACTAATATCTTTCTGTATTGATATACAGGAAACTTGAACTGGCTATCATTGATCTGTATTAATCAATAAATCTCGCCAGACAAAACTGAATCACAATAAAAGTTTATGATTGCATTAGTTTTGGTGTATTACCTCCTAGAAAATTTGCTGCAAAACCGAGTTTACACACTAGTCACATATTAGTGAGAACACGAAAATATTCCTAACACCACTTATGTGAGCATAGACTAGCAGATATGATGGGTCACAGGGCATAACAAATTACAAGCCATGAGAAAAAGCCAAAACGAATAACTAAAAATATTTATAGAATTTAAATAAAACACCAAATACCAATAAAATCATAGAAATGTTCCATTACAAAATAAATAACAATGAACCATCAAAAAGATACCCACAAACTTCAGTGATACAACCTATAACTCATAAAAATTATCATCAGGGCATATAGAGAGAGTGAGAGAGACTACATACGAGAAACCAATGCTTGCACTTTGGTTTTCTTTTTATTTAAGGCAGGAAATAAAACCGCAATAACTAAAATCTTAACAAAAATAGAGCATCAAAATAAAGATCATAATCTCATGCAGGGTATTAAGGTGGTACAGCAGAAAAAATATTGCTCCCTTGAGGTTCTATTTGCATATCAAGAAAATATTATTGCCGATAAATTTTTGTTCTAACTATTTTATTAAGTCTTGCCGGACTAATTTCAAGGAAGACATGACATATTAACGGTAACAGGTGGATGGCATGACGTCATAAAGTATGACAATGAAAAATACAAAACTAAAACTTTTAGCTTGTCGGCTCATATTGGAGCAATTCTTTTTATGGCATCCTATAGAGGTTCGTTGCTATTAAAAAAATACGGGCAATGCTTTTAATTAGTTTTGTCATTCCATTTCTATATCGTTTCTTAAAAATACCTAGTCCTTAGCCATGAAATATTATCTGGAGCACTACGGGAAGCCTCTTTGCTTAGCGTTGCCTGTAATTTTTCGCTTCTACCTTCATACAAGCGATCAAGAAAAAATTCGGTCACACCATGCTCATAACTTTCCCACAAGTTTTAATTGAAGAAAACATGCGAAAGCAATCCTCAACGAATACTTCATCGCTTAATATCTAGGTGAGAAATGAAAATTAATGATTTCCGTTGCCACTAATTGTTCTCAAATTAACCTAGTCACGACGATGGCAAAGTACAGTCGGTTGCCAATTTTTTATCATTTCCAAATGAGTTGTCAAAGTGGGCACCCTTCATAGCTACTGCCTCTGTGATTATCGCTTTATACGGTTGCAGAGAGCACTCGATATGCAAACCAGTTCCTGGAGACGTAAACACCACTCTGAACCAATGAGCTTCCACTTTTCTCGCAACGACAATCAGAAACAATCGCATTAAAATCCAGCTGCAGCCAACAGATGAGCGACATTTGATGCTATTGCTAGCCTGCTTTCGATGCTTATCACCACTTGCTGAATCAACCAGCTGATCTTTTGCAGAGCTCTTATTGTTTGACGCTGCGTTCCCTTGTGTCGCTAGGTTGCTGCAATAGATTATTAACAAACCACTAGTAGAGAAAACTCGCATCGCTCCACTGTTGGCAGGATGAGAAGTCTGTCTAATGTGACAAGAGAGATTGTAGGTTTTAGCAGGAAGGAGAGAATTATTGTGAAGTTGCAGCTCTAAATATGTGGACTTAGATACGGTTTTAGAGCTTGAAATTTGGAATGGGAGTATTGCATATGCATATGCATAAGTTTGAAAAAAATCCATGGGTACGAATTTTTTGCTTATTTTCCTCCTGTACCACCTTAATAGAGTAAATCACAGGCCCTCAGCGGACTCGTCATCTTATACACCAACTATACAATATAACAGTGGACTGACTCTTAAAAAGAGGAGAAATAGAACGTGCACAATTCTAGATCAAGAATACAACCAAACATACCAAAAAACTTTTGAGGAAATCTGTTATTTAACATGTTGATCACATAGATCAATGACTATATAACATGGGATATATTTTACAGACAGACAGCTAGATAGATATAAAATGCTTACTGAACAAAAAGAGCTTTGTACACAATTACATATAATAAAAAAATCCATGAAAATCCATGAAAATACGCAGCTAATGGAAGTTTTTGTAAAATTAAATACCACATATTTTCTTTAAATAATGAACAGCCTGATAATCAGCATGCATAAATAGACATAGTAAAACAAGCTAGGAATAAAAACCCTACGTTATAATATCTACAACAAAACAAAGGACAAAAATTTCATCTAGCTAAGAGAAACGAAGAAATCTTGTCTGCCCTCATATCATTGCCGTGCTTAAACCGCCCAAACACAGAGCAGTTGCATTTATTAAAGAATTGCTCTGGCGCAAAACATCATGACGATAACATCACACCCATGGATGGCATTTTTCTATCTCTGTTCAAATCATATGGTAGCACTTTAAGTCTTTCGTACAACTTAAAATCCATTATAAAAAAACTAAAAGAACTTCCTTAAATAAATTTTTTTTTTGGACAGAGCAGTCTATCATATCAAACAGCTGACATGATAGAGTAACAAGAATCTGTAGTCAAGGTATCAGAATTAAACATTGGTATCAAAAACCAAATTCACTATTTGAATAATCAAACACAATGAGTTACAAACCACATCAAATTGAAGAAAAATACCGCTGGAAAGTAACAAGTAATTTTGGACTCTATTCTTCGCACGCATACGATTTCATCAAATAAATTCAAAGTGTGTGCACTCCCTGAGAAAAAACAATTGTTGCAATTCACATAATAGCAGAAACCTTACTGAAACTATGAGCATAAAGTCTACATAAAAAACACAAGCATGTAAGCACAAGGACAAAGCAGCAATACGACACCATATTTAGAAAATTCATCCAAAGAAATGCAGATATGCATGTCAGGTGTGTATGCAACGAAAGCATGCATGAAGTCACAAATAACAGATGATATCAAAGATATTTAAAAATTTTATCATACAAAAATATCCAACGATAACCGAGACAATAAAGGCACCATTATAATTGTGCTGACGGAAAAAGTTCTACAGTGAACAATGCATGTCTGTAATTGAAACACTAAAACACGACAACACAAACGACCTGGGGGACCAGAGGGACAAAAAGATCCACAGCAAAGGAAACAAATATTTCATAATTGCACCAGAAAATGATTTTAAATAGCAACGAACAAAGAATTTCAATACAAAGCAAAATAACTCGGAATAGCCCTTCTTCGTTAATGAGGGCTGCACACATGCCTACTCGAACCATATCTTTTTCTCGAGCAAGGGAATTGTGCCGCTCAGCCACGCTGGCTGCTGCTCAGTCGCACCGTGTTGCATGCTAGAAAAAATCCTTTCATGGCCGCTTCGTCCAAAAATTACAACTATAAATTTTCACAGGAAGCGAGAGAATGGGCCGACAGCTCAGAAGAACATTAAAGTAATCTGATTGGCCGAGAGGTCTTCACCCATGTCTATTGTTCTATCGAATCAGTCATATTCAGCCAAACCTGGCACAGGAATTGTTCTTCATGGTTCTCAAGTCTTTACCAGGTTTGGTAATTGGCAATTTGCTGTACATCTGAGAACTTTCACATATATTCAATATGGCATTTTACCTTTATGTATTGCTTCAAATTGTGGTATGTGTTTTAAACTTCTCTTCTTGATTTAATAACAGCGAAGTTCATTCAAATTCGTGGGAATGAAGCAGCCAAATATCTACTTCAATTTTTTCGCCATTTACAGAAGTTATGTGTGAATCAAAACCAAATTATGGAGTTCTGCCACCTTCACAGCTCCTAGAAGAGGAATCGGGCATCCTAATTAGCCCAAAATTGGTATGCAATCTTTATCCAAGAAGAAAGAAATCAACCAGCGCATTAAGTCAGATATGGGCCATAATTAGGAGAGGGAGTGACCAATAACAGAATGTTCTACAGATAACAGATCAGGCTTTTGCCAAGAAAACCAAAGGATCTTCCGTTTTCACATATTATCAATTTCTTCTTTTACAGGAACATCTTAATGCCCGAAGAAAGCTCCGTCATTTCCTGGATGTCATCGTCTGTACCTAAAATGGATATGTGATATGAGAGGGCTCTTCTATTCAATTTTCTTGACTTTATGCATATTTGAGTACAGACATTTTTTCAGAGGGATTGTTTATTAGCAGAAATGCTGACCAACATTGGGCATTTACTTGGAAATGTGGTTGCTAAATAATGTTAAATGTGTCGTAAATTTGGTATGTGCTCCCTCTAAATGGTAACACAACAAGTATAGGACAAGAACTGTTTTCACGATCCCCTCTCCTTCTACCATCTGTACCTGAACTTTTAATGCTACTGATAAAGGGATAATAAATACAACAAAGCATGTGCGAGAAACACATGGGTCATACTTGAAAGGGTGTGTTTTATAAATTTAGGCGAGCAATTGAGGAAATAGACCTTAAATTTACCATTTTGCATGACCCTGTCAATCAATGGGTTTTGGGTTTTGTAAGAAATTTACATTATAAACTTGCCCTTAAAAAAACAGAAGAACTAAAAAAAACCAACTCAGAACTTTACACCTGTTTCTTGAAATCAGAGCCCACAATTTTTTCGAAAGCCGGCAATAGTTCATTTTCGATAATAGCAGCATATCAAAAAAGCTTAATATCAATTGAAACCTTACAAAATTACTGATTAGACACACCTAACATATTTCATGAGAATTTTTTAGCCCCCACCTTTTTCATTTTTGACGTCATGTGACTTCGCAACAGCAACTACATTGGCAAATATTCCATGCTACTGATTTGCAACAACTTTTTCTTTGACCAATTCTAGATCACAATGCTCTTTAACATTCATTTTGCGGTTAACATGCATTCAAGAATGTGATTTTTTCAACAATTTGCATTTTGGCTGGTTTAGGATAGTTTTCTACTTCAAATGACATCATGGCGTCACACTTACTGCCTCTTCAAATCAGATCACAATGCCTACTTTGAAAGGTTCTTTCCTATCGATTAAAATGATATGAATTCAGTGCTGTGATGTACTTTTTTCTTTATGCGTCTCTGAAATCACCACTTTTATAAATTGTTCTTTTGTTTTCATTTTGGAAGCCTTATTGAAGAGACAGCTGTTAACAAGGAGTCATGAGCAGAGATGGCTTTGGCTCGTATTTGCCTTTTCCACAAAAACTTTTGACATATCTAATTGCCTTTCTGTATAGATCTCTTCTGATAGGTTAAAATCACAATCTGGAAAGGCAACCATGTATCTAATTCTGCATACTCGAGCTTACCAATTGAAGAAACAAAACTTCAACTTACTCTTAGTCCTTGTTTGGGCCACAAGTAAATCAAGCAAATCAAGCCCTTTTGTAACATTTAAAAAAAATGACACTTCTCCCAGTCAGCATGATAAGTTTTCAATTCTGCTTCGGACTCATACTAATTGATAATTAGTAAAGATGTAATTACCTGAAAGTAATTGCATAACAACTTCACACATGATGAATCCAGTTACAATGGACTGCTTGGCTCTATCACAATTTGGAGTCAAGTGCGAGCACATGCCTTGGTCAGTTAGCAAGGCCTGATATGCATGTGCAAGTTTCAATACTATCGCATAAGTAGTTCTAGAATTATGGAGGGGGCGGAGTCAAAAGGTATCGTGCAGCACCAAAAAGCCCAGGTTGAATAGGGTTAAAGCTAATTGGCAGCCATTAACACCCTTTATTCGCATGATCTTTTGCAGCAGGACAATTAATAGTTCATATAGAGATCTGCTTATACCTTGGAGGCAGATGCCAAGAATGACTATTCCACGAAAATATATGAAGATAACAGCTACATCTAGGCCATCCAGGTTCACTGAAGTTTTGCAATAATCAAGAAATATGTCTTACAATAGCCTCTCATGTCATCATGCATATCACCAACAATAACAGACATATAATACGGAACTGTCTATTCTCCTGAGAATATGTCATAGTGCAAAGCCCCAAAGAAAAGGAAAAAGTGCATCTAAAACTTTAGTAAAATGACATACAGTACATCTTTTGCATTTCATCAAACTATAGATATGTGGTTTTCCCTTGAAACATTAGCAATGCTACAGTGCAATGAAAAAAAAGACTGTGGCATTTATTATCAATAAATAAACACTACGTGATACTCATACCCAGAACAAGGTAAGCAAACCAGATCCTAATAAATCATGGTTAAGTAACTGTCATCTTCTTCTTCAGCAGGGTTTAAGGATTGGTTTTCTTTTTGATCAGGAAGTAGATGCGTACTCTCCTCAGATGGCCGCAGGTATTCATGTTCTGGTGTTGTAGGCTCTTCATACTTGCCTTCTTGACCCAAATGTATTAAGGATGTGTAATCAGTAGAAGGCTGCCTTGGTGGATTAGGATCAACATTCACTACTGGCGCAGGGGGTATAGACAAAGCATTTACCGAAGGACGTGATGGTATTCTTTCGTACTGACTCTGAAACACAAAAAAATATATGATGCTGTTACCGACCGTTTGCGTTATCCGACCGTTTGCGTCAACTTACCTAAACGGTCGGACCGTTTACGTTTATCCCACCGTTTCCGTCATTGTAATTCCGACCAAAACGGTCGGACGGCCCGATGGCCGGCATTTTGCATCAATCTTGCGCATCATTTTGAAAGCCTATGACGGATATGGTCGGGTGCCCGACCGTTTCTGTATACCCGACCGTTTGCGTATACCTTACTCAATACTGCCTTTAATGGCTGTGACTGACATGGTCGGGTGCCCGACCGTTTGCGTATACCTTACTCAATACTGCCTATAAATGGCTGTGCCCGACCGTTTGCGTATACTTTACTCAATACTGCCTATAAATGGCTGTGACTGATATGGTCGGGTGCCCGAACGTTTCTGTATGCCTAAAAGCTGCTATAGATATCCCGGATGAAGGGGGTATTGCCAGAAATCAAGATACGATTCGAGTAAGCCAGTTAGTTGATTTGATTCTATTTCCCCAAATCAGAGTTATCAAGATGAAGTTTTGCCCTAAATGGGGATTATAAGGCTTTTCATGTGTGGAGCTGTTTAAAAAATTATTAGAATAAGTATGTCCTGGGTGGAAACAACCGGAAAATTAATTTGCAGAGGGAACTTCTATTAGGCACCCAAGAGTACACGGAAAATTCTTAAATTTTTGGCCTGTTTCTTTAAAAACGATGACGTCATTAACAAATTTGACCACCTGCAGTCATCAAAACACCTGACGCTCAACATAATTATCTACAACCTTGCCCAAGTTCACTGTCACT
>JAOBRC010756227.1:0-10203 GCA_027575255.1 Scolionema suvaense | reverse complement strand
AACTCCCAAAGTCTGAAGAGACCTCACATGGGTGAGCACTCGATCATAAACGCGTCGAAGTTTCTTAGTGCTATCCACGGAACTACTTTGCAACAATTTCATCAAAGAATCCATGTGCGCGCTTATTATTACCACCTTTTCCCCGAACCGCTCAGTCAACAACTCCACAGCACAGCTATAATTCTCTTTCCTTAAAGAAAAACCAGCTATATAGCCGACAGCGCGTCACCAGTTAAAAATAACTTCAAATAGTTAAATTTGTCGATTTCACTCAAGTTATCATTCCTATCAATCAGTGACTCAAACGAGTCCCAAAACGATTGCCAAGTTTCTGGATTACTAGAAAATTTCTCCAAGGTGATCTTGGGCAACTTAACGTTACTGCAACCACCAAAACGCCTGGCAGAAAGACTCTCAACCTTACTATCACTGGAACTCTCTACATTTCTCATAGCCCTTTTAGTACAAACTTCAATCTGCTGAAGTTTGGTTTGTACCCGAAGTGCTACGTCCGATGCACTCTTCATTTCAGACTCAATAGCTCCTTCGTTAGCCTGATCATCATCAACTACTAACTCAAGAATAATGTCGTCTAACTCTTGCAGCTTGTGAAACCTCTCAATCAAACAACTCGTAACGCCTCTTGTTCAGAAACCATAGAAGGCTCAAATACTGCAAGTTTTTCATCAACCGATTGTACTAAAGTCCCAATAATGGATCGATAGCCTGCATGCTTTTTCTCAGCCTTGCCTATATCCATATTCAAGGGCAAAGCTAACTCTCAGTAAGCTGACCGTAATAACAACGAAATGAAAGAACGTGAAAACGAGGCTTTTGCTGTACTAAAATCGTGTAAACAAGAATACAACCGGCGATACTGCGCACCGACCCAAAATCCGAAGACCATAGAAAGTCGAATTCCGGTACGAACGAAATTAGAACGACAAGCCCATTGCCTTTCACCTATTGTGGCCACTAAGGAAAAAACTAGCGAACTCTGACGAGAACACTTAGTAAATTCCCCGCTCCCGTAGTCGGTGCTTCAACACAATAAGTGAAAGGGGATGCTTCTCCTAGGCTGACTCAACAATATGCACTGTACCCAAACGCTCAAATTTGTTTACAGTACGAGCCGTATTGAAAAATGAAGATATGCCGGGAACTATGCGAGAAAGAAGAGAAGTATTTAGAAGAACCGAGAATGAAACCAAACACAATGGCTACCATGTTATACAACTGACCTTCCTTTATCTGAACTCAATTTTACCTTCCTAGAAACCAAACATTATACAGAGTGAAAGGAGAACCCAGAATAATTCAATGAAGGTTGAACCCTATAATAGTCCTATAACTCAAAGGAAGCGTGTTTCTATAACTCAAACAGTTGATCATAAATGTAAACTTCTTCTTGTATCAAACCAAGATCACACTTATAACTTTACTCTCAACATTAACTCAAGCTCTGCTATAGTCAGAAAACTTCTTCTCTCTCGTAACAAGCTTCTCAATAATCGCAGTTCCTGCAGTCGATCTCGAGTAGGTCACCGTTCAGATTACGCTGCAACTAATTTGGCAATTAACGTAAACCGACGTTACAAGCATCTATTACAGAATTAGTTCCATGTACAGCTAATGGTCTTCATGTGTAAACCTCCTTGTTCAATGCTTTCGGACAAGATCATCTTCCATGTTAATAATTCCTTGCTCAGACAGACCTTTATTGTAGTAGAAAAAAGCAGGGGTTAGTGGGGGGGGGGGGAGGCAGGTGCTCCCCGTTCTAATTTCTGCTTTAGAACAGGTCCAAGCGACGGTGCACCCGACGGTGCCCAAAAATTACGTTTTACACAAACTTACCCAAACTCACTCAAATTTGTTTTATTGAGTTCGATTTACTGTTTTAAGTAGTATATGTGGCATTGTAACAGTAATGCACAAGACAAATATGGATTTACTTTGGCGCTTTTTTGAAACGCGACTCCTTGATCAAAAAGTTGCCAAACGTGGTCAGGATGCGCACCACTAAGTTCTAGGAGGGTATGGTAGATTTTAATTGGTAAAGTATTACCAAAAGGTTATTTCAGGATATATTACAGGGGAACCAAAATACCATCCCAAAACCTCCCTCCCTCGAACACCGCTTGAGACTGAGTTAAACATTAGAATTAAAATCCTGAACGGCACAGGTATTGATAGTTGTTGATGGAATTATGTATGCACACAACCATTCACTCACATTAGGCATCCAGGAAAGTCCTGCATCGGTGATATACAGTCATATTCCTCTTTTGGACAGTGTAAAACGTTTGAACGTCTTCCAGGAACAATGACGAACGAGCCTCTTGCTTGTGAAAATTTGTAATCTGTGTTGTTACCTTTGTTCTGCAACGGAGAATCTTCATAGTCGAAGTACAGATCTGCAAGACGCTTGAAATCTAGACGTTAAAAAATTCAGTTATTCATTACACTGTTGATGTTACTGAGCCGCATCAAAAAAGTCTTCGTATTTGAAAGTCAAAATAACTCAATGAATCATACATAAGAGCTATGGAACATTAAAAATATATACGTAATAATATCCTACCGTAGTCTTGGCACAATTCTCCAATATAACCTTCTATACATTGACATGTAAATGTATTGTGTTTATAATTTGCGACACACGTTCCTGAATTTGCGCATGGATTACTAGAACAAGCATGCTAGAATAAGAAAAATAAGAAAAATCTTGAAATATGAAATGCAAATGTCACTATAGGTGCGAATTATTTTCAGAAAGTACCTGTGTTATTCATATACATCATGTCAGTAATACCATGCTTATGCACTGGCTGAGCTAATGCCTTAATCTTGGAAAACCGTGGTGATGATGAACCCAGATAGTTGTGACAAGTGAGTGGCACACCTTTTCGTTGTGTTATTGCCTGAAGTCAATTCAGAGAATATGATCGATATGTTTACAGAAACATGTTCATCAAAAGCAAAATAACAAAACAAAACAAAAAACAAAGAAAGAAGAAGAGACTTTTTTCTCTTTTACACCCAGTGGAATCTCGAAATATCTCGAAACTCTCTTTGTCTTGAATCAAATTTTGGGTCCTTTGGACGTGGATTACTAAGGAATGCATCTCTCTATCTCGAACTTTCTCTTTCTCGAACAATTTTTTCGGTCCCGTGCGAGTTCAAGATATAAAAATTCCACTGTATCTGCCTTTATTATCTGATATAAAAGATGAAACATAAACCAATCGACAGCCATCAGCAATAAGCAGCTAGGATCACTAATCAGCACATGTAAGCACCATTCAAAGTGATAGAATTCCACGTAGCATTTAAATTTGACTTCTTCACTTGTTTCGCCTTCCTCTCCCTCCAATCCTGTCCATCGGCAGGGTAAGTATAATGGAATCTCCCTATCTTGTCTAGTCTTCACCCCCAACTTCTCTCTTGCACTAAAGTTTGGGTCCCTTGGACTCGGATTACTAAGAAATTCATCTCTATGCCTCGAACTCTCAAGTACAGTCATTTAGCGACATTGTAAGTGGCTTTGAAAATTAATAGAAAAAAGCAAAGGGTGTCAAATAACTTGATATCAACTCTTTACAAGGACACGAAATTCGTCACATTCGACTTCTGACTTGTTGCTATATAAACCCCTCCCCCAATCCCACCCATGAGTTGTAAAAACACACAAATAGTAATAGTCATCTGCCAACACTGTACATACAGTCATAGAAACAAGCAAAAAACTCCACATCAATATCAAGACTACACAAATGCACAAACGTCAGACAATCATTGTCAAAAGGCAATGATCATAGTGTCAGAATAATATGTCAACCCTATGCGTTTCACAGCATTTTCTAATACATGCCCTAGTGCATTATTTGCATGTCATGCAATTTTAGTACATGTTATTATAATTAATGTTTACCCTACGTAGCCTGACTGGGCGGATAATTCCGCCCACCCCTTATAGTTTTCTCATTACTAATGGATGATGATTAAAGTTTAGGTGTCTGCTGACAATACACAAAATTTATGACGACATCATTCGAACATTGTTCTATTGGTATCTTGTTAAAGACCATTGGAAGTGGTCATACATTTCCAACATGTCAATAACTCTTATTTTGCATTGAAACTGCTACATTGACCTGCAATCACGGACAAGATATTTGGCCACATTGACATTAAACTGACTACCTTGGCATTCTGACTCCCCATCCCCCTCTGAACAATGATGCTTTCGTGGCAGTATATGTTGCACACAGTCGGCAAGCCAGAAAGGCATCTTTGCATCATTGTTTCCTGGGGAGGGGGAGAGGTAGACTAGAAAAGTCGTCCCTACTGTAAAGGAGTCGTGAAGTTAATACACATCAACTCAAAACGCCGAAGGGACGACTAGGAGTTTATGGCACTACCCGCTGCTAAGCTCTTGCAATCTGAACGTCGAAATTTCCACGTGCGCCACGAGAGATTATAAGCGCGTCCAAAGTACCTGCTTGCCAAAAGCTCCTAGTCTGTTCTTCAGACTGCTTTAATTACATAACATCACTTTCCGCATTTGTACGGCACAACCTGCTTGGGTGACTTCAAAAGAACAGACTTCTAGTCTAGGGGAGAGGGTATAATTAGACTTTGCTTGATTTTGAACCAAGTGCCAATATATTTTATCCGCGATTGTCGTATGGAGCTCTGAGTAGCAAATTGCTGCAGAAAAATGCAAAGTACTGCATGCATTTTCAGAATTACGTCATTTTTAATTTGCTCATGCTAATAGAATATTACCACTATCTTAAAACAAAATAATTGTATATAGAGAGAAAAGGACAATGAAGTGCAGTATGTTTGATAAAATTGTAGCAAGGACTACCTTTATAGTTTCATGGGCAATACTATATGTAGTTATAAAAGTATCGAGGGAGGAAAGACTTAGTCCCCCAGTCTTTATACCTCCTCAAAAAAACCAGGCTAGGTAGAATTAATGAAAATATTTCTTTGTCCACACCATCGCTATAGTTCTTGTCCAATTACTTCTCCTTCGCCTCATTATACTCCTTCTCTTGCTCCTTTTCCAAGCTGTCGTATCTTTCTACTCGTCTTCGTCGTCATCGTCCTCCTCCAGCTGCTGCTGTTGTTCCTCGTTCTCCTCGTCCCCGTCCTCTTTCTCCTCTGCCCCCATCACCTGCTCCAACTCGTCCTTGTCCTTCTTATCGTTCTCATCCTCGTCCTCGTCCTCGCCCTCGTCCTCGTCCTCGCCCTCGTCCTCGTCCTCGTTCTCGTTCTCGTCCTCACCCTCGTCCTCGTCCTCGTCCTCGTCCTCGTCCTCGCCCTCGTTCTCGTTCTTGTTCTCGTTCTCGTTCTCATTCTTGTTCTCGTCTTCGTCTTCGTCCTCGTACTCGTACTCCTTTTTCTCTTCCTCCTCGTCCTTGTCCTCGTCCTCCTCGTTCTCGTCCTCGTCTCCGTCCTCATTCTCGTCTTCATCCTCCTCGTCCTCCTCATCCTCCTTGCCCTCCACGTCCAAATCCTTCGACTCTAACAACACCAACACCACCACTTTTCCTACTTCAAATCTATCTGAAAGGAAAAAACCACTAATATGAAAATAAACTATAAATATCTTTACCGGTAAATTGTAGGTATTGAAGTTTTCATCTGCCATCAAAATACTTCCATTAGCGTACTTGTCTACATTTAGTAATCTACATCGAGATGTCAACTTGGAGATGTCTATAGACTTACATCCTTCAGTAAGTATGCACCTCTTTAAACAAATCTGTGGCACTGCCTCGTAAGGATCATCAAGGACAACAACATTTTTGTTTTCGTGGCTCTTAGGAAATCTCGTGTCTTTTAACTCTGCCCAACCAGAAATGAAGAAAAATGTACCGCCATGCTGATCTGTCCCTCCGCATGCTACTTTCGAATGACAATCTTGGCCGATCGTCTCTTTAGCTACATCTGCGAGCCTGAAATGAAAGTCAAGTGATCTGTAGGACGTGAACCGAGTTACGCGAACTAAGTCTTAATCATAACACAGTATAATCTCCAATTAACGGACAGCCTAATTGGCGGACAGCTTTAATTAAGGGACACGTTTATTTTCCCGCCGCGGAATTCAGGTCAACCTCTCATAAAAAAGTTTCTAAATAGCGGACAAGCCATTAGCGGACGCTCGAATTTGCGGACATTATTCAGTGCACGAAATGACATATTTAGCCAGTTTTGTTCTCCGATTAGGGACAAGGACAAAAAACAACCAAAAATCGTAAGTTTTTAAACATTTATTTATATTAAACGTTCAGCAGCTTGATCGGTGAGTTCATTTCACCCTTTGTGGATCCGAACAAAACGGTATACTACTAGGATTTCTAACCCATATCCTTCTCCAAGATTCAGTCTTTTGTCTATTACATGGACTCCATTTAATAGTAGCTTCGTGCTTACATGATGCAACAGAACTTTCGAAAACTTGGCAAAATTGTTGAACGTTCCAATTAGCGGACATCTCCAATTAACGGACAAATCCTCTAATTGGAGGTTATGCTATAGCTCCGTCCAGTACTAGAATGCGTAACTAGTAAACTGAGCAGCAATTTCAGGATTTATAAGCCATTTTGACTACAAACTCTGCACGTGCAGTGCAAATGCGCTATTTCATGAGAAATGCGTCAAATAGGGTTAAGAAATGTTTTATTAACCCTAAGACTCCGCAATGTCTGAAAAAATGACCTGGCAATTTTTGCCATTTTTGCTAAGTTTAAAGGGCCATTTCTCCTGAACCATAGTATCTAGAGCAGCAAACTTGGTACCAATCGATGCATAATCGTCTGTTCTTTCGAAAAGCCCTCAATTTCGACCTCTCAATTTCAACTGGTGAGCCTCTATGACGCGCCAAAGGTGACCCTATATTCAGAACGCATATGTGCGTCTTTCGGGTTCTAAGGGTTAAAGTTTTGACTAGGAAAAAATTGGAGAAAATAAATTTGTCCGGTATCCACCTTTTAGAGCGTCCACTGATAGGAGAATCTATTGCACACGTTTGTCATTGACAGGTTATGATTTTTGGCTTTGTTTCAATGCAAATTCGTACTTTGTATGTAGCAGGATGAAAGTTGGTAGGTTATTCTGGATTTTTCCTGAATGCATGTCAGAGGAGGGAATTTTTTACATGGTGTTCATTTCGCGCGTTGCTACTTTTAGCCAGCGGTTTCACCTCTTAGATGAATTATTTAATTTGACATAAATCATTTACATAAGTTTTGAACTGCCCAAAAGCTTTCTGCAGCGTTCACAATACACCACACAGAGGAGCAATAGGCAACTCTTCCGATACGTTTTTTTTTCTATTTATTTATTTGTTTTTGTTATTTAGTTATTTTATTTATTTATTTACTTTCTTTGCTTCTTGCTTTGAGATCAGGAACCAGTGGGATCTATTCTGATGCTATTGCGTACAGTACATGCATTGTTGTTCATGAAAAGTTTTTGTACGGTTTCAAAATCTATCTAATTGTTCGGTCGATTTCACCAGGGGTTGAGCAGGAAGATCATTAAACAGTATAAAGATTTATTGATAACTTGCTGTATCATCTACACGCTAACGTTTAGACCTGAAAGATTTCATCCTGACAGATGGGCAGTCAGGTAATTTAACGAGAAAAGAAGGTAAAACTGAGTCCACTTGTCCAAACTGCCAGAAACTGCTTCGAGAAATTAGAAACAGGTGGTTCAACTCATCAAAACATTTTTGGAAGCAGTTTGAGTACAAAGTAATTTCTGCGTCAGAATACTGAAAATGTCTATTCTTCATTCTGACTGAAAACAGCCTCTTTCGCAAAATATTCTGTCCTGGATTGTACTAGTGCACCACCTCCGAACACACTCCTCGATAATCAAACTTCTGACGAATGAGGCTCGACAAGGGGTGGAGCAGAGGGTGAACGGGGGAGCGAATGCCAGGTGGGCAGGTGTCGGGTGAGCAATTGTCGAAGTGAGCAATTGTCGGGTGTACAACTGTCACTGAGTCAGTCTTTCATGACCATTTGATGTCTCTCGTTATATATGATAGTAACGTATAGAATTGTCTCACATTAGACGCTCATATTAGATTTTTAAGCATTTGCACAGATTTCGCAGTGTTGAAGCTTGCATCAGTGATATTTATAATTCCACCTTAAGAAGTAAAAGTAACTTCAACTTTCTTTTTGTATCTTGGTATTAAAGTTTATCTTTTGTTTGCTTTTTGCCTTTGAAAATAGTTTACCTAATCGTTGTCATTGCGAACAATAACCAAGACTTACCTACGTATGTGCATGACGTGGTAAGGAAGCTTGCATTGTGTTTTTTGGGGGATGTATGCTTATTTGACTTATTCTGTACAGGGATAGGGCATTGGTTCTAGCCCAGATGTACATCCACTCTTTCCCAGTGCCCTATTTACTGACATACAATATTGCGCTTTTTCTCACACATATATAATAACATATTGGTACTGGTAAGCACTGTAAAGATATTCAATACAATTGAGGTCAGGTATTTCTTACCAGATGCAGATGAAAAGTAATTGTTCCAATCGACACTTCTTGCCCATCATTGTAACCTACTTCATAGCAAAACAAAAAATTTCAAGTATGATAGGATTGTTTAGTTAGTGATATAACCTTAAAAGATAATTCATATTCAAAATCTATTTTGAAGAATTAATTGACATTCACTGGTGATGAATGATTTCTTGTCCGAAGCTTTTAACTTTTTATGAAACGGCATTTGGTGTACCAACGTGCTTGTATAAGTAATGAAATGCTATTCACCCATGCAGACAAAACAGATTCAGACACATTTACGTCACAGTGATAATGGCAGCTTTGGCTTTGGCAACTTGCACCTGAAGCTGAGGCTTATTAATAAGCCTCAGCTTCAGGTAACCTATGTATGATCAAGGACTTATAATTATAAATCCTTGATTATACATAGGTTTTTCCTATTTTCAATCGCATATGCTTTTAATTTGTTCTAATTTCACAAGATAATACGGGCTTTGCGCGTTTCTGTTCACGGTGAGGTAGGGCCTTGGACGAAGTAGGTCCCTTTTACGTCATTGCGTAACTTCGAGTTTGGTAGTGGGGAGTAACTGGTTATGACTCCTTGTTCACGCTGTGCAGGATTTGTTCATGTCTGGCGCCTGCCAGATGAATGGAAAGGCTATATTAAAATCCTCTCATTTTTGGCTTGTGTCTGGTTTGTTTGATGAGTTTGGAGTTCTCGTCAGAATTGCTGAGGAATCATCAAACACTATGAAAAAGAGATGTATGGACAAAAAAGGGGCGAATCCAGACTGATGCGAGTGCTGTTGCAACATTCAGATTTTTCTGTCTTTTTCTTTCTTTTTTTGTTAAAATGCATCCATGATGCGTTGTACCAAAATCAGTCTTTCAAGAAAGACCATTTAAGCTTTTTGTAGTGGCTCTCGAATTTACTTGTACTTGCTACATGGCTTTGATTGCTGCTGTGATTACCGTGAAGCCTTTGCCGAATCGAGTTCCCTAAATTATCTGTTGCAGAGGACTAATGCAATTGAAATGCCTATTAACTCTGCTACACGAGTGTTGGAAAACGTGCAAAAAGCACACGCGGATTTCGAGGGAATTGAACAAGATCAAATGATGTCTACTTTGCGATAAACTTTATTGTTCTACAGAAACGTAGCTCTCAATGCCCCATTGCAAAAGGTGCAGAGTTTGCATGCAGGGTGAGGCTGCTTTGCTGATTATGAATCATACCTGCATATACGATTGAAGTAAGTTGACTTACCTATGACATCTTGCTGTTCGGTGGCTGATTGTTGGCCATCTGCACCCCAACTAGCTCTCTTAACCCTGCCCCACCACAGAGGAGATACAAAATACCTAGAGAGGGTCTGCTGTTGGATTGTTTAGAGCTGGATAAGGAGCCACGCTAGCAGATCTGAAAAAGATATCTAAAATCATTGCCAAAATATCTTCTTCAAACTGATTTTTGGCAATGATAGTCAGAATTTGGAGTATTTGTGTAGTGGTGATATTCCTTGATTTGATGCTTTCTACTTGTTTCTATGACTATTTGAAGCCCGGTACAGTGTTTCCAGGTGACTAACCTTGCTTGCTGGTGTATTTGGATGTTTTGTAACAGTAGCGGGATGGGGTTGGTGGTGGTGGGGGGGGG
>JAOBRC010756116.1:0-10203 GCA_027575255.1 Scolionema suvaense | reverse complement strand
AATGCTCTTTAATCTAGATTAGATCAACACAACATAGTAAACATAGTAAATTAACACAGAAGTCTAATGGTTCTCTACTTAATTGCACGACTAATGCAGGGTCACGCCGCACTCATGGGTAAGAAGAGACATGAGGAATTTTTCCACAGTCCTTCAATTTGTATGTCGAACCAGTCACACAGATGCTTAAAAATAAGTTGGCACGTCGCTCATCTCTGTTTGACTGAAGCCTTGGCTACAAAGACCCACGTTTCGTCGGAAATGCGCTACGACACGTAGGTTCGACGCACATAAGCATGATTGTCATGCATTCCGATGTGTCGTTTCAAAGACCAACATGTTGGTCTTTTCCACGCGTCAGATGGATCCTGTTGGTCACAAAGCGTACTGTCGGGTGAGGAAAACAGGCTTGCGGTAAAAGAAGCTCACCAAGCAAACACAGTCACTGCCGGTGTTGCTCAAAACTCAGCATGACGAGCTTCGAAGAGTTGCTAATTTTGTTCGTAAAAGAATACAAGCCCATCTTTGACAAGTCTCATAATGATTATGAAGATAGAGGGCAAGCGAGAGTAGTGGAAAGGAGTTTTTGTTTTATATTTGTTTATAGTACAAAATCAATGTTGGTAGTTCGATGCTTTCGTTTAAATGCTGGTTGGTTGTGCTTGGACACAGGATATATAAATATAAACTGATATGAATAAAAATTTCCCAGATCTTGCTGCTGGTTGTTGTAGAACCATCACATACGCAAAAGCGCAATCCTATTGGCTAATGTAGAATTTAATGCTGCTAAAATACAAATGCTTCATCGGTCTGCGTAGCCACACGTTATTACCAGACAACGCATCGGGAGGCAAATCGACGTCGTTTCGTGGGTCTGTGTAGCCAGGGCTTTATAAGTGAATAGTTATATTGATTGGTCTGGTAGGGGGCTACTGAATAGACTGAATAGATAGTATGCACCAATTATCAACACTAGCCTCGATCTCTTGTGAAGGTCTAATGGTAATGGGTATTCAATGCACGCAAAAATTACTCATGTACGATATGAAGGTCGGGCGAAATGGGCCAAAAGGGTTATTTTTTAAGTTAATGATCAATTTTGTAGTACATGAAACTGAGGCTCGTGTTGATATGATTGACACATCGCATAATTCGGGAAGTGTCTATTGATTTGGATGGAACATATTATGGGTGCAAAATCATGAGGATATCACTTAACGTATATAAAGCCTGGATCCCACGGCGGCGTAAGCCTTGCCTTGGATTGGACTTATCATTACGACAAGTCGTGCGATGCAGTGGGCACTGTATTCGTTGGCTACTTTTGATTGACAGCTAGCGGCGTAAGGCTTGTCGAGCACAATGAAAAATGTTTGATTTTTTAGCGATCATGCTTGTCGAATGTCATTATTTTCATTAGCATTCTGGTACAATTTGACTCGATCAGTTGTCTTGCTTCTATACACGAGAACAAGCAAAACGATGAAATCCACTGACACAGCGCGCGACGCACGGCAACTTGTAACTCTACCGTTTCCATATATAAACATTTGAAACCCTATTGAATTTCCCCGGCTGTCCTGGACGACTGTCCGGTAGTATGGGTTCGAATTACAAAAATATCAACCAATCGATATTCTTCTTGGCCCTTCCGACGTCAGAGCTCATCGTTCCAAATTTCAATCCATTGAGCAGTCAGGGGGGTTGACTGTTTAAATTCATGCCGAGCAGGTGAATTATTCAGGATTGATTGCACGGAACAGAAATACAGCATGGACCCTGCGCATGTGAGTGCGTCATTCATAATTATGTCCGTTCGAGGAAATCAAGTCTCGCTCCGGTTCGTTCATTTCTGAGAATCTATGTAGGTGAAGTGAGTTTATTTTCAGTCCGCATGTACAAGCGAGACTTCGTCAAGTCAATGGTACAATTAGCCCATTTAGCTAAACCATATACATGTCTTTTTTTTATAAGAAACACGTTTATAAGAAACATGAGGCTCAAGTACCCTGAAAATTACGAAACATCTAAGAAACATGCCCAAGCTCTAAATTACAGTTACAAACAAGTTTCTTGTATGAGCAGCTGGTGAAGCATTCACATCCCTTCAATGAAGATCATTTCCTTGCCATAAGCAAGGCCATTGAGAAACCATCTTTGGCATAAGTGAACACAGAACGAGTGCTGTGTTGCTCATCTTCAGTGGATCGTATATGTTTTGCTATGGGGAATCATAAAGTTGGGGGCAGACCGCTCGTGTTTCTTATAAAAAAACGTGTATATTGCGTTTGAATGAACTATATTGATCCCCAACGACTGCTCCACGGTTCCACTTCCACCATTTCATTGGATGCCACACTGTTCAACCAACTTTGACGCTAAGAAAAAAATACCAACTAAAGTAAAAATGCCAACGCTTACTTATCCTACAATGGGAACGGTCTCGACATAGCTAGGCCACGTCTTGTCAACTAGCCAAGCTAAGCCTTACGTTGCTATGGGAACCAAGCTTAACATACTGGAACGCGTACCCACTAAAGGCCGGTTTCCACAGGCATTTAACCCTTAGCTTGTGCAGACCTGACAAAAATCCAGCCATTTTGCCAATCTTGCAATTGCGATAACTTCTGAAATAATGAAGCTAGAGACATCCGGTTTGGAGAAAGTAAATTGAGTGTATTTTAAAAAAGTTTTGGGGGGTCTAGCTGCAACGGTTCCCACGTTATAGGCATTTGAAGTGAGCATGGTGAAAAAACGTATGTCTACGTTATCCGTAGGCTCAGTAGGGTTAAGCGCTGGCTCTACTCTGAAGTGGGTCGAAAAGCATTTGCCGTTTTCAACTGAAGTGTCCGACTCAAGATTCCAATATGTTTCCTGTCCCGCTTAAGTGTCAAGACAGTTCGCTATCGCTCATGGTTTTATTTCCTTGTTTTACTATTGGGGAATCTCTCGAACTCTCAATTGTTCCAAATTGCGAAAATGCTACCAGGTCTCTAATAGACGCTGCTGCTTTTTATTTTCTAAAAAAAACAGAACAGAAAACAAGTGCAGCAGGGCAAAATGTGATAATTTACTGTCATATTCTTTGCAGTGCAGTAAGCTAACCAACATACGTCAACCAGATATGTGTGTTGAGACACACATGGGAGCCACTACGTGCGAATGAATGGTCTAAATTCAACCAATCGTGGCGTTGCATCTTTATGGATTAAGTCAATAGCATGACAGGAGAAAATATTGGGAACGTCCCAACTGAAATGAGATTGGAAAAATTTCATATCAGGTCTGTCTCGACATTCAGGATATCTCACACATGCAGCACAGCTGGACAGAGGCTTCCTGATTTGAAACTCGAGGCCGCTTTTAATCTGAGATTGCAACAATTAACAATGCAGTCATTATCTAAAATGGGAGAGGAACACTGTAGTTTAAGAGTTAAACGGGCTTTGACACAAGCGCTGGTGAGAAAAAGACCCTTAGGCAAGTGTTGACATATGACTTTAAACGCAGATAAACACCCTTAAACGGTGGTGGGAGCCGACCAGAAAGACGGACTCACCCAAATTCTCCCGACATGAATCTGCTTCCATGGCTAACAATATTCCTATTTCAGTGCAGGAATTGCATTGCGTCATCCAGAATCAAAACGAGGCAGGGATTGAAGCTGCACCGGAAAAGGCGTGTTTAGGATTCGTTTTGTTTTTGTTCTTAGATATGGAGTTGCCAGAGGCAGAACTTGCAAATGGCAACATTGACTATTTATATGAAGGGATGTCTCTTACTCTCAATTGCACACCGGGAGTTCATACTTTTTGGAGCTCTTACACAGTATCTTGGTTTCACTCCAGCAAGTTTCCACCTAGCGATCAGATAAACTACACTTGGATTGGCAGCAACACAACGTTTAATATCGGATCACTGGAGAAAGGAAGAAACGAAGGAACATATCTATGCATCGTTTACGATATCTACAACAGACCTTCACTTGCTTCCAATAAACTTGATATCAAAATAAGTAAGTGATAATAATAAAGATACATTCATTTTATGTTTTCGTGTGGTCTCGATCCCACTATTTCATTCAATTGTCATGTTATTTCCTTTTACATGGGTCCCTTCCCAGCAGTGTACCAGTCTCCCCTTCTGTTTCTTCTTGTAATGCACGTTTCATTTGTGTGGTAACTCTCATTTCCAAGGGCGATTTGGGCGTGGGAAACACAGGCTGCTGCCCTCAAAAATCTACAGTAGGGCAGTTGTAGTAAACATGTTTTCAATGATAATAGAACAACATTTTTGAGAATAACAGAAATGTAATCTTCTGGTCCTTGCCGCAGTCTTTGAGCATATGCAATGTATTGATGTTTTCTGGGGGCATAGGTTGTTGAATGGAAGCCCTTCATTGATGTCGTTCACCATCATTCGGCAGATATAGTTTTTACGAAAGTTATAAACCATACTAGCGCTGCAAGAAACTTGAGCTTTAACTTGAATGGAAACGGGGAAAAATAACGCTTTCTTTTTTGAAGATATTTTTATCACTTAGACCGTTGCTAATGCATAAAGTTCGTCAGATTTTCTTTAATACTGATTGAAAGTTTCGGAACTCTTTTACCACAAATCCATGTATTTTCTTCCACTGCTTGTAGATGCTCTTGTGCAACAAAACCTTTTACATATGTATTAAATGCATTCTCGCTGTTGGTAAAAAAGTTTCTCCAAATATACCCTCTCCGTAAAATCTCTTCTTTGTTCCAGCTCAGAGACAGGGATATCAAATGCACTTCCCAACACACTGTAACAAAATACTGTCCTTCAGCACTAGTTAGGTCTTGTCGGCCTACACACCCTTCAAATAATGTGGTGATAATAATCCCTGGGAGGTGTGAAAAGTGATACAGAAAAACAAAACAAAAACAAAAACAAAAAAACAGGAAAGTTCTCTGTGCATGTCCGTTGTGAACCCGTGTGGTGCAGATCTACCAATATGAACTGAGCTAAATGACAGGATCATTAATCGAAGACCAATGGGAACCTACGAAGAAGAAGAAGCTATAAAATTAGAAGTTACCTGTCGATCCACTTTCGCTCATAAAGCGATCATGAAAGGACTGAAAAAGAGAAATGGACGAGCTACGGCCTAATTGGATTTATTCAGTAAACTCCACCGTGCTTCTGAGTACAAAGACGGAACAGTTCGCAGCCAGCTTGCCTTCTGCCTGTTGAAAAACAGAGACATACATTGCTGAACAGTTACGAAGCTGGGAAATAAAGAAGGTGCTTTTAATGGGGCCGTATCGGATAGGCGTCTAAAAATAAATGTTCACATTTTGAGAAAATTTAGCTCCTTTTAAAGTAAAAACAACCACTGTATGGGTCGCATACATTTGTAATTCAAACTTCATATAATTTTTATGCATTTTGGCAAATTCAAATTATGTGCTTTACCAGGATTTGATATTTGCGGTGGATAATGAAAGTGAAAAGTTGTGCATCAAGATGAAGAAATCTTTGATTGCGTAGTGCCTGTGATCGTAATGCTTCAGATTTAGAGTTCTAGTGGCAATGCTCTTACTTTGCATAAGTAATCTGAAATTTTGAATTTCAACGATTCTGCCAGATCGTATGTCTTAAAACAACCACAAAAATCAGTAAAGAACATTGAATTTACCCATACCTATGCATGCTCCTTGAAAATTTACAATTTACAATCATTCACAGTAAACAGTGGCTTCAAACCTTCCAGTTCTGTAGCAAAGTAACTATGACGGGAAATGATGCTATCACTGTATATGCACCTTCTTCGTTGATATAAGAAGGTTAGTAATCCTGCTAATGAGCCATAAAACGTATCTGAGAACAGGTACTTCCCGGAGGTGGAAACCACTGCTGAAAATGGATTGTTCGAAATTGCCGCTTTCTACTTGCCATATCCTTGTCAAACCTAACAAAATATGTCAATACTTTATAATTTGAAGCAACAAAATTTCTCATAAAATATCGAAAACCCTTCCATCTCCATTAATTCTTCTAATGTAGAGGTGAATCGTCCCAAGCTGGTGTTGCAGAATGCCGCAACTGATTATCTGCTGGAAGGAATGTTTCTTAATCTCACATGCACATTTGATGATCCTCTTTCATCATCCACAACAATCGTATCGTGGTCACACTCTACGAAATTTACACCTGTCGATGATTCTGACTTTGAATATATTGGGAACATGAGCTCGTACAGTATTGGCTCATTGACGAGGAACGAAAGTGATGGGACATATCGATGCAGCGTGTACGACACTGTCCGCAAAATAGTTGTGCATTCAAAGCCGCTGATGATGAAGATAAGTATGTTGCTCAGTTTTCCTGAAAATTCTATTATATTCGCCTTGAAAGCAATAGATTTATGATCGGCAGAAGCACTAGGCTCATTTTCTGTTGAAATGATTTCTTTTCGGAGGTTTTACATTTTTTTTATTATTGTTTGAAGGTTTCTCTGCCGGCTTTGATTTTTGGCTACATATGGAGCCACGACAATAAAGAATTTTCTGTAAGCGTAAAATCGCATTAAAGTATTTCTAGAGGAAAGATATCTGCTACAGAAGCATCTTTTGTTCATTCCCCTCTCTCTTCGAGAATTCGATATTACGGCTATTACGCTAATTTAACCTCCTCCTTTAGAAATTTTATTATAACTTTGGCATTGCTTCTTCGTTGACATGAGCAGATCATCAGAAAATTTACTTTTGCTATTTGTTATCCTTTCTACACTTTTTTCCCAGATTTCAGCTTATTTTCATAAGTGATTTAAAAGGTACGCGACGTTTGTTAGAGTGGTCTGACACAACTCATGAATTGCATATAATATAGTCAAGCTAATAAAACTGGCACAGCGTGATGCAGGTAAGGACCATGTGTGAGAAATTTGATTACAATTTTACTAATATCATTAATACGAAAATAGCATCGTTGTTCTTAACTTTCGCGATAACAATCAGTCTGGGTTAGCTCTCATACTGTTCTTTACTTAACGATTGCGACTCAGCGTGACGTGAATACATAGTCAGGCGGATCTACATCCGATGCTAAACATTGGACCAGGCGGGATTTGAACCCATGGCCTTGAGCTCACCGGGCCCCGCTCTGCCAACTGAGCTACCGGTCCATGGGTCGAGTCCTCATTATCTCACCTAACTATGCTAGCGAAGATCACTATCTCTGACGGATTACGCTGTGAATGTGTTGATCACTATCAACAACTACATCCACGAAGTGCGTGCGAACGAGAGAGAGGTAACTGAACGAAGGCAATAAACCATAACGCCTCGTTCCGATCGCGGCGTAAGCCTTGGCTTGGCTTGAGCTTGTCAGGTAGATGAGCCTTGCGACGCAGTTGGAACTTGATTCGTTGGCTACTTTTGATTGACAGCTAGCAGCATAAGGTTTGTCGACCAGAATGAAAAACGTTTCGTTTTTTAACGACCTGGCTTGTCGAGTTTTATTTTTGTCATAAGTACTCTGGCTCAGTTAGCCCACTTGAACCACATATTCTGCGTTGGAATGGACTATACTAATCCCCAATGACTGTTCCAATGCTCCAATTCCACTATTTCATAGAACGCCGAAGTGGCAAACCAAATTTAAAGCTAAGAACCAAACGTCAATCAAAGAGCAAATGACAACGCATATGCTGCAATGGGCCTTGTCAACTAGCCAAGCCAAGCCTTACGCCGCAATGGGAACAAGGCTTAAGTGTTTGCCAATAAATTCCTACAACGGACGATGTCTCGCACATATTCAACACAATAACGGTTTAAGATTAAGCTGCTTGGATAAGAGAACAATAAATTGTGCAGTCAAGCGTGACGCTATCTGTGCGAGAAATGGAACTAGGCCGCACGCCACACGTGTGTAATCGGTACGATCTGTTATTGACGAAGGCGAATCAGCGCCACGTAGTGATGGAACTTGTAGGTGTAGGTCCGCCTGACTTTGCATTCACGACAGTAACAGCTTCCATGTTCTTAACTTTTAGGCAAACAAATGATACTTGTATTCTCTTGTATTCACTTGTGGCAACGCCATACTCCCTGCCAAACAGTTGGAAAATTACCAAGCAAAGTACAGTAGTCTGGCAACATAGAAGGAGCGAGGTCTTAAACAACCATGGAAATAAGTAAAGAGAAGTGAGTTAACACATGTACGCTCATTTAAAATTTGGACGATCCATTTCTAAGTTTAATTTTATATTCCCTAGTGTTTGGCAATGGTATTGTGCTATAAGATAAAGGACATTTGCCATACCCACTCAACTTCGAGTAGTAAATTCTATACGTGAGAAGATATTTGGGTTCTGTAAAACAAGATTTTGCAGCTGCGATAATATAGTGCAGAAAGCAATTAACGTAAAATTTAAGGATTTTCATTCCTGTAAACCATGATGTGTTTTTCCCTGTATTTACTCTTTACTAAACCTCGATCCTGCTCGTCGATGTAACTAGAGTGGACTCAACACATGCAGTATAAGTATTGTGGTCTTTGCTATGGTTGTCTCTATTGTATGTCTTACTTGCTAACCATACTACAACGTTTATCTCTATTGCTGACATATGTAACTTGAATTAATAGTCTCCATGACACAGTCCTCTTGTATAACAACGTTTTTGTATTCATCGAAAACAGTAGGGCAGCACTAAGACCCAAAACATGTCTCTTTTTAATCAACGACAAATAATCACTTGGATCTTTTCCAGTTGACGGATCTGCTGCATGATAATTCATCCCTTCACGATGTTCTTCCCCAGCTTCATGTTTTGAACATAGGCTTACTGTTACTGTTACAACCTGATTGAATGCAAATTTATTGTTAAGTTATTACCGCTTAAAATGTTGCCTTAAATATGACTACTATGGAGGATGAGCTGGAAAATGATGGCAAATCTGTAGTTGTTTTTCTTGATCTGGTGTGAATATCATTCCATCAAGATGCTGTTATTCGGAGTGTGTTTCATTTTATACGTAAGTGCAAGGAGGGGTTTTTCCCAGCAACCAATCAAAAACAAACGTGAGTTGCGCTGCAATGCGCGCAGGCAGACATGGTCACAGCACAACATCCCTGTCCATATATCGTGATGCTCTACTTTAGAAAAAATTCAAAACCAGTTATATTCTAGTTAAAAGACAAAATTTCCATGCTCCAATTATACTACGCGTTTCGAATAAGTATTCATTCAGAAATCATGTCCATATTCCGTTCCATCCGTCAACATCAAAGCTTGGAATAAAACAAACTAAACCAAGATATATTGGCCAACTTGAATCAACCTATAACATTCCAAAATCGTGACTTATTTCTTGTGTATTCCATAACAAATTATGTATATATCTTATCGCAAATTCATTGTCCATATAGTGAGTGTTGAACCCGGAGTGCAGAATACCAACTCACTGCTCTCAAGAGGACAATGGATTGGGGCTACGGATGTACGGTCGTTCCTGAATCTGAGCCTATTGCAGACCTATTTCCTTCAGTTTTCTGCTGGGGATATCTCTGCAACGCAGTGAACTGCATTTCCGTCATTGTGCCCAACGATGACTGGCACAGCTTGCGAATGATGAATGAATGATGATGATGTATTTTGGCACGCAGGATTGCCTACAACGAGAATTTAACACGGGCCATTTGCCATGGAATGCAGAATACCAGCTCACTGCTCTCAAGAGGACAATGGGTTTGGGTCACGGGCGTATGGTCGTTCCTGCATAATTGTCAATAGATGCATACGAGTAATCACTTTCTCTAGCTCCATACAGCAAGTCAATAGGCACGTGATATTGACCAAAGATCAATGTAGCAGGAGAAAAACTTAGCAGATGAATTTATACTACTGTTATAAGCAAAAGAGGCTTCTCTCAACCAATCATCCCACTCATGGACAGAAAAATTAGCATAAGCTCACAAATAATTCTTCACGCAGGAATTTATACGTTCAGTCAAACCGTTACTCTTTGGGTTATACGGAGTAGTACGTATCTTCTTCAAACCTAACAATACCATAAGTTTCTGAAATAAGCGTGATTCAAAATCAGGGTCTTGATCTGATAATAACTGTTATGGTAGTCCAAAACGTAGGTCTAACTTCGTGCTTATCAATGATAGTGTCGATCACATGTTTAGGAAATTGATTCCTTTGTAAGGTACGGCTAACA
>JAOBRC010756005.1:0-10205 GCA_027575255.1 Scolionema suvaense | reverse complement strand
CAGTGAAATGTCTTTTCTCAAGATGGGCTTCATGCAATTGGACATAGCCTCTTTTGATGCTCCTATGATTCCATCTCGGATAATAATGTGTTTGAGATTTTGCTGAGCCTAATATTGAGTTTAATTTGGTTATAATATTTCAGGTTCATGTATGATGACTGCTGAAATGAAGCTTCCATTTCTTGATCAAGACACAATCAAATCGATGTTGATACCTAAATGTACTGCATCAGAAGGTTGTTAGTTGAACTGTTACTGTTGAATTTTGCTTTAAATAGCACACATTGTTGTGCTGCCAGTCCTTATATTGCTGTCGACTATCGAACGCAACAACTTGCCCCTCATAAGAGATTGATTCAGTAAGGACTGGTGAAACATGAAATGATTGGGAAAGAATACATTCTTTATAAAAAGCATTGCAAGCTGAGATCTGCATGGAATTATGAGCAAATTTTGGGCAAGGATATACCTCATTGAAAAGGCAGCAACACAGCTAAGATTTATCATTTTTTTATGGGAAATTTATATGGCAGTTCTCAAAGCTCTCACAAAGTGTATTTCGAAAGTTGCTGCTACTTATTCTCATGAAGGGAAAGAAAATCTTGTGTGTTTTTTTGTTGTTGTTGATTTCCCGACTGGGTTTTCTTACGACTCATAACTTGAATTATGTAGCAGATTCTGATGTGAAATAATTTTTATCCTGAAATGATTTGTTACTGAGGTTTCCGTATTCTCATCTACTGAACTTGTGAAGTAGATGAGTTGAGCTGCTGTAAGGAGCTGGTGTTTTCCTTTTTCAGATCTTGTCATGAAAAGCGACCATAGGTCATTTGAGGAATTGGTGAGCGATCTGAATCAGACGAAGATGGACCGAATCAATGAAGCAATACTATGTGCGGAGGAGAGGTATCAAAGTGTTTGTTGAATGTGAGACAATACGTATGTCCTCCAGTCTTCTTCTGCTCTCCATAATGATCAATGATATAGGATAGACCCAAAAAGATACTACTGGCTAGCTTGTGTGTCATTTTTTTTTCTCCATAATTTTAGACGAAGTGGAGAGGATTGCTAATTTACACACTTCAACTTCCAAAATTACGTAAAACAATCGACATTAACAACAGCTGAATGCCTTGTTCTGTACTTAAACTGTTTACTAAACTCGTATTGGGTAAGTGTTTCATAGAGCTTGAAGAAAGTAAAACTTGTGCTTATGGAATGATGGTTTTTTAATGCAGATGCTTGGAAGAAATCACTGAAGCATCATGCTCGTGTCCAGAGGAAAATAGCAAGCTATCCCTATGTGCTGCTGGTATGCTCTGTGTATAAATTTATTCTTTTTATTTCTTCCCTACATTGTGCCTGCGGGATTGTTTGTTCTGTAAAAGCCATATCAATGTAGATAAAGAGGAGGTTGTGGTATTCCATGATAGACTGGCTTTCATTGTAAAATCTTAACCAGAAGTCAGTCAGTTTAGGTCATATTCGAAATCTGTACTGAGGTCATCGAATTGGTGCACTTTCCGTAAATGCTTAGACTAATGGCCGCCTTCTTTTAAACGCCCCCCTCTATTGAACGCCCTCGAATAGATGCTCCCTCTAGAGGGATGTTTATTAGAGATACAATACTTTACACATGCAAAGCTACTACCACTACTACATTCTTACTTCAGTTTTGTGGCTTTTATTTCATATAAGTATATAGAAATAGGAAAAAGATGATGATTACAATGATAATTGACATGTAATCTGGTGTATATTTCATTGATGTATAAAGATTACTCCCAAGTGAAAGAGGAGAAGTTCATAAAAATGTAATAGATGCGCCTTCGTTTAAACGCCTCCCTCGAATAGACGCCCCCCATAAAAAGTCCCAAAATTTAATAAGCGCCCCTGGCATTTAATCAAAGCATTACGGTATTACCCTGATTGAATAGCAAAATTATGCTGGTGGTGGGAATTTTCGGCCCCGATATGTGCAAATGACTTGTTTTATCTCCTGGCACATATCAGAGCAAAATGGGCAAAAGTTGACCAAAAATAACTTCAATGAGCCACCTGCTTGAGGTATGCTCCATTGACCCAAACTGCAGTAGACTTCTGCTACTTCAAATCCTGCTGAGTTCAAACTTTGGCTATTTCGGAAACAATACTCAAGTCCCTTGAGTTTGGTTAAGAAAGTCGTTGACTATATGCTGCCTAGTTCGAACTTTCTGTGCTTCAATTGATTTTCTCGGTCGCGGGATTAAATTTAGCTCAAAAGGTGACGATTCTCAGGAAAACGCAAGAACTGTACAATAATGACAACAGTATGTCTTTTAGTTTTTTTACATATACAACCTCTCCAGAAAAGCAGAGTGTAAATGAGATCTGTAGACCTTCTCCATCGCCCAAATTTACGCTCTTCCCCGTAGCTTTAACTCAACAAGGGTTGTCATTTCTAGCTCGAAGGAAAACCGAAATTGTTTTAGCAAGCTGGTCAGACTTTCCTTTGGGCAAATGTCCAACAACGACTCCAGATCTTTCTATTGCAGCCACAAATTTATCGTAATAGTTTTCCTGTTCTATTCGAGCTTTGAGGTATTGCCTAATTACCAAACTTCATGCAGATGTAAGCACGTTTGCCTCTTATATGGGATTTTAGTTTGTATTCTTATAATAATAATATTGGTAAATTTTCTTCTTCTGAAACATAATCGCCGTTCACATCCTTGCAGTATGCCATGTCTGTTCAAATGTTTCTCACGCTCCTCACTGAATTGGAATATTTTTAATTTTGCGAATGTTTAAAATGGAATCCTTTGAAACCTAAAAAACTTTACTTCTCAAGCTTTTTTAAATTTATAGCTTGAAAGCTATTTACAACGCAGATGAATTTGGACTATGCTATCAGTGCCTACCATGTAAAACTTACATATTGAAGTCAGAGAAGTGTTCTGGCGGCAAGTTAATTAGTCTTGCCGGAATGGCAGCTGTGAACGCGTGTGGAGAGAAAATAGCAATGCTCTTCATCGGAAAAGCCAAAAATTTGAGATGTTTCAAAAGCATGAAATCTTCACCTTGTTGATACTGAAATAAAGGAAAGAGCTGGTTGGACGGAACGTTGTTCAAAGAGTGGATCAGGGACTTGGGCCAAAAATTTGCTTGCACTTTTGAAATTTGAAAGCAATGAAGTTGTTTTTCTTGCCCCACAACACAACTCCTCAAACCCAACCAATGGATCAAGGAGTTGTTGGTACTTTGAAAATGAAGTACCGCAATGTCTTTCGTAAGATGATACAATCTGTTGCAAGCAGGAACAAGGTTTCTAAATTTTCTGTACTGCGAGGGATGTAGATTCTGGTGACAGCCTGGGATGTGATACTAGCAGAAATATTCTTAACGTACGTAATACACGTTTGTTTTTTTTATAAAGAATGTCCACTTTAATAGCAAGCCTTCGTGTTTTACCTTAATGTTCTTTAACTTTTAATTATCATTTTGCTGTTTTAAGCCTTGTGCTCTTATAAACATTGGTCTTATAGAAAAAACTTGTACCGTAGAAGGTGGATGCTTATTAAAGTTTTGGACTTTTTTTACCCTGCCGGAGCTTATTCCGACACACATCCCCCACAACCCCACACCCCCCACACCCCTGCACTTATTAATTTCTTGCATCTCTTTTTTTTTCACGACAGGAGTAAAATTTCTGGGTTCTTCAGATTCTTAGAATTCATACATTCTTTGTGTTCAGAAGTTTTACTTTGTGAAAAAAGTGCTCATGACTAATGCATACTGCATCTACTATCATACATACTATCATCTTGACACAGTGTTTTTAACACTGACCATGTTTTTGGATCCCAAAAATAATTTGTGCAAGGATTTTAGAGATGCTGTCTTTGCCAACATTTGCCATTTTGCTTCAACTTTTGAACATTTGTTAATTTGATCGTTTTTGTTGGTACCATGCATGTTCTAATTAGCTGATGCCTACTGTTTTGTAATGTGTGAAGAACATTATGACTTATGACTGCAATATTTTTTTGACCCGCCACACAAATTTAGTGCTTTTGGGTGGTCCGACCAGGCTGTTCGGGGTTACTAATGTTCAGAATGATCTCCTTGTCTCTGCCTTCAAAGTTCAATCCTTGTTTACGGTATCAGGAGTGTTTATACCCTGCCCTCTTGCTATGGCTCCTGCGGCTCATTTTTGTGAACTTTTATAGATTTGTGTTGCTATCATTTATGATACCATTGTAGATGCTTCATAATGTTCTGATGTTTAATTTTTGCAATGCTTTTTTATGCTTTAGAATGCGTTCCTTATAAGGAATGGCCAGAGAGACAAGCCTGGCATATGTATGAGAACATTACAAACGTTAGCAAGTATGTATTTTCCCCTGTCGGGTTTTGCTTAACGCTGCTGCACTGTTATTGTATGTAAAATAATGCAACTGTTTCTGCATGCGTAGTTATATCACAATGTGTTTAGTCCATACTATTATTTCCTTTGACAGGACTTTTGAAAACGCAATTTCCAAGTTAATTATGCGCAAGCATCTTTGCCCTATTCAGGCCGGTGGACAGAAGCAGATTCTGCCACTTTCCGGCTTTGGCCGACATAGAATTTTAGTGACTTTTCCTATTCTTTTACTGAGTTTTTGTATTGAGTTGAAACTACATTTTGTTATTTTCCTTCTCGTTGAAAAGCAATCCGTTCAGAGAAGTACCGAGAATCCTCATGTCCTTGATGTGACGCAACTTCTGCTCAATTAATATGGACAAACGACCCTCATTCTGAGTCCATCAGCCACTTGAAAAAACACTTACAGACGATAGCCAATTATGGAATGACCTTGGGGTACTAAAAGTGACCGTGTTTCTCTTTTCACATGGTTCTTCAAACAACTTACTCTTTTTAGTGGAGAAGTCAAGGAAAGTTGGCAACATTGACTTTTTTGTTTCTCCTGGCTGCATAAATTCTTGATGGGGAGCAAATGATTAGTTCCTCCTGTAAATGAAGTTTCAAGTCATTCTGATTTTCCGTTTAGCGAATATTTCATTTCAAAGATACGTTGTTTTACTGTCAAAATTCTCGGAAGCTATCGCCGATCATACCCCTATGAAGCCATTCTCTTGCAATGCAATATAGAAGCCTGTACTGTTATCAGCTGTCCTCATCTGCCACTAGAGAAATATTTCTATAGGTGGCTTAATGTGTTAGAGTTTTAATGATCTATTTGTTTACTTGAAGGCCTTGCAATGGCAAAGCAGTCAATAAAAAATTAGGGGATTGTGTTCCTTGAACTTTGGAGGATTTTGCACTAATTTTGCAGGTGAACGTTGTAGAATACAGATTCATACAAAACAGCAGGTAGCTTGGTCTTGGACTTGTAAGAACCAGAATTTTTGGCAATCATGCCGACAAAAATACTGACGTCATCAAACTTTGGACAGTGACAGGTGTTTTATTGTATTTTGCTTAAAGTTCACATGTGTATCTGTATTTCTGCAAAGTTTTATGTTTCCCTCAATCCTTTAGATTTTAGCAAGGAGGATGTACTTTTACCCCCCCCCCCCCCACCCCAAGTAGAATGGGTTAGTTCCATGACCGAATTGATGAGTTCAATTATAGATTGCATAGAAAAATAATGAGTTGTACAAAAGGTTTTGCAAGCTGTTGATGAAAAATGTTGTGCTATATCCTAACTCTTCAAACAGTTGCCTCTTTCTCACAGATCCATGTTTCGCTGCAAATCAGATGAGATGTATCTTGGTGGTTTTATGAAACCTGGCCTAGAAAAAGGTAAGCCATGTATTAGGTATTCTTGTGAACATGCTTGCTCTTTTGCAGGGTGGCTACTCGTCCTGGAAAACTTGGCAATCCTGGAAATTTTGAATTCGGTTGACAAAGTGAAGGTCTTCTCGAATTGTAGATTGGTGCTCTGCTCATTGCTTCACTATCACTCAGTGATAGGTTTTACTAAGCCTCTATCCGTCTTAGCTTTTAGGGATTCCACGCTTTACCAGTTGCAGACGGTGGGATTCGAACCCTCGACCTTCTGTGCACAAGGCGACCGCACTACCACTGAGCCATTCCAGAGCCCTAAAGGAAATTTTCTTGAATTTTGCATCCGTCCTGGAAAACCTGGAATTATATATTGCCTTTAGGGGATAAATGTTTGCATGGACTCATTTTTGCGAGTCCAATTGTTGGGGGTGTTTTGCGTGGATATATTTTTGCAAATCAAAGATTTGCGGAGAAATTGCGTGGAATTAATTTAGCGAATGAGCATCAACGAAAGACATAGAGGAGGATATTGACATGCACATATAGAGAAAGAATGAGTCAGAGCAAATTGCTTTCAATTAACGATCGAAAAATTAGTTGTATTTGCTTTTGGTCAGCTTATGACATGATTTTGATAAATTTTGCGTGGATTTAATTTTGCAAATTTAGCAAATATTCGCAAAACTCGCAAAAATTAATCCACGCAAAAAAAAATCCCCTTAAGGTACTTTCACACTTCTTTTTGTCACTTTTGAGCCATACAAACAATTTGTCATCTGGTTTTGGAATATTCGGATCGGTCGTAAAAGCCTGGTAAAGGGACCAGTGACATTGCCCACCATTGGTATGGTCTTTTTTGTGGTGTTCTGGAGTGCTATTTTTATTCTTTTGGCCTTTTGCACTACGTTCAGAATTGTACTGATGAGACCTCATGCTGTGTTATGTGTGAGTGTACTCTCCTATGTGTGACTCCATGTGGTGTTAGGTGTGAGCAATAACTGCTCTTGTGTGGTGCCTCTCAGATTTTTGTGGATGCGGTGACCTACCTGAAATATGAGGCTTTTGTGACCTGAAACTGGCCTCCGTTAGACAAATACCATCAAATGATATGAAGCTTTGTTCTTTCAACTGTGATCTCTTTGCTCTCCACATACAAGAATTAAACACGAGCATCTACATCGCACCATTGCAGCATTCATGTGGTCGAAGCAGAAGACATCAATCTGTTATGAGCTCAGAGTGGATGGAAAAGTTGCCAGTACAATTTTCAGTGTAACTAGTGAATGAGAGGAGGCAGATTAATATTCTCAGAATTATTTGTGTGCATTCAGACGTTCATTTTGTAGATTTTGATTCAGACAAAGGTATGATGAACACCTATACTTTCAATTATGGAATCTCTGTACAGCACCAAACTCACCAGAAAGAAGATGAACAATCTCAATGCGTCCATCACAACCCTATTCCAACCTGACCTAAATTATTTTGCTCGGAGACAAAGTTGGCTTTATTCAGATATTGTGCAGCGATTTCTTGATTGCAGTCTGGTCTTGTGTAAATATCCTAGGAAAATTGTTTTTATTGTTTCAATTCTTCCCAGTAGATGTTTAGCTAAGCATTTGACTAAAGAGCCATACATTTTTAGTGATCACATATTAAACGGCTGATGATGAGATAGATTCTGAAAGATGTGGTTTATTTTGTTATGTGTGCTGATGTCTTGCTATTTAATTGTTTTCTCACTTTTTGGAGTCTTGTGTGCCTCGCATATTTTGTGCGTACTTTGTAGCATTTGTCATAGCTCCTGTTTGGCAGCTCTAACTAAAATGTATATATTATTATTGACTAGACTAGGCCTGAGAGTATTTCACTATGAATGGTTTTCAAGTGAGGCTTATATTGTATGGCTATGAGGTGTCACTTGTGTGCTGTCACAATAGACCATATCGCGATTAGCCGATATTGCGGCTTTCGCAAAGGCTTCTGCTATTGCATGGGGCATGTACAGGAAAGTCGTGCTGAGACAAAGTGAGGTCGACTGCAAGCAGTTACGAGATTTACGTTGTTATACAATTAATTTGATTGCTTTTGATTTCAAATGGCTTGATTTCAAAAGGTAGACGGTCCCTCTCAACTTCAGCAGTATTTGAGTAAGCGCGAGATTAATGGCAGTGGAAATACAAAAACACTTGTGAAAAATGTTCAGGGCATAACACACTATAAAATCACCGAAACATATTTGGTAACCTTACCATCCACTCATTCAATGCCGCTAATTGAATCGTGTACAACAAATAGGAACTGCAGCATAGCAAGAGCAAGCTTCAGATCCTTCAAAAAATATTTCGTCAAGCAACAAATATCGATTTGGATTTGTTCTACGCATCAAGTTTAATTCCATGGAGTCCATGTAGCACATAAACAAAATACAAATCGGCGACATGTTTTTGTCTCCAGCATTTCTTCGTTCACAATTACAGCGCCCAAATTTTGCAGGAACTAGTTCTGCATGATTTCTTATTGTGTGGAGACGGGGGTCAGTAAGGCACTTTAGGTTAAGCGCTGCACGGAACAATTTTCATAAATCATATATTTCTGGGAAGGTTTTCTTAGTTGGGCTGCTGTAGGCGTCTTACAAACCCAACCCAGCTAAGAGATGGCAATATCCAAATTAATGATCTATTTTGAAGTGATTGCCAAACACAGTGAACGAACAATTGTGCGTCGCATGCCCCCGACAATACTACAGTGCATTGCGCAGCGCATGTTTGGATTAATCGCGATATGGTCTATTGTAATTTGGAAGTGTAAGCATCGACCTGTTACAGCTGTAGCACTTGGTAGTAATAGCTGCTTGCCATCTTGCAAAATAAGCTCTCAATTTCGCAATTTTGGAACTTGTTGATGCCCAACGCGCAATCTTTGAATGAGTCTTTTGCGAGAGCCAGATGGGGGTGACGTATAATCTTGATTTGCCTATTTGTCTGAAATAGTGAAGGATTGACTAAATACAGGAAAGTTTGAGGATATGAGCCTGGCATATTTCTTTCAGGCTAGTTTGTTTGGACTCCTGCTTTAGCAGAAGATGAGTCCTATAAAATGAGTTCTGTTATTTCTTCCATTCTTCCGTCCTTCCATCCGTCACCAACGCATTTTCCCGTACAATGGGTCTATGGATTTTTGTGATGTTTGTATGACAATCTGTAATTAAAGAAAAGAGTTGAAGGTAAAATTTTGTTTAAAAATTGTTTTGTTGCCTTTTACAGGTGACAATAAATTCATGCCTCAAAATAGCTAGTTTTCGATTTTTTCAAATCGTTTCAAGATCCATTCATTGCTTTCCTGTAATTTTTAGTGTGAAGCTTCAGGACAATAGCATTTAGGGTAATAGCAGTTGTTTTGTGGGTCATGTGTCATATGTGGGAAAAATTTTGTTCGGCTTGCGAGTGGCAATTTACGTCCAAAAATGGCAATGTTCTCTGTTTTTCTCTAATTAGTCAAAAAGAGTTCATCAGATTTTTGTCATTTTTGGTTTGATTCTTAAATGCAACTTTGCATATGTCCTGAACATGCCATGTCACGGGTTAATCTTATTGGGCTTTTGGGTGGCAATTTTCTATATTTTTGCTATGTTTTTCCAAATGCATGAAACAATTCATCCGTTTTTCATCATTTTTGGTCTGATCCCTTGGGGTTACTCCGTGTATGTTTTGAACCATGTGGCATGTCTGAGGAAAATCTTGGTCAACTTCCGTGTGGCAATTTCCATTAAAACAATGGTGATTTTCATGGCTTTCTCCAAATAAGTCAAAAAGGGTCATCCGATTTTTTTCATTTTGGGTGTGAGTCTTAGAACCAACTCTGCATATGTTATGAACCATGTGCCATGGCTCCGAAAAATCTCGTTTGGCTTTGCTGGGGTCATTTTACATCAAAAATTGGCTACTTTTATTATTTTTTTTCAAATATGTCATGAATAGTTCATCCTCTTATGTCTTATTTTTTCCTTTGATCTTAAACGAAAATTCTGAATTAAGTTTGCAGGAGTCCACTAATTCTGTGACTAGTTTCTGCCCTCTCTTTCTGAAACTTTGATGTCGTTGGCCTCATTGGCATAGTTGGCTCTCAACCTCTAGCTTCCCCTGTCTGTTCTAAGCTCTGAGTTCTGTGTTTTTGGGCTACGTTCAGCAGCAGCAATGTGATTTGTAGTGACTTCTTTATTCTGCGTTTTTGCCTGTTATATAATATATGGGGGACAGTGTCTATAGAATAGGCTGGTGTCTTGTAGAAGCTAGGTAATGCTCACTTAAAGGGGAACATTGGTCAAAAATGATATTTTAACAGATGATAGAGCGCATTAAAACATGATACACAGTTTTTATTTCATGACAAAAGCTTGTGTAGTTCTAGAGATATTCAATCCCAAACTTTG
>JAOBRC010755894.1:0-10205 GCA_027575255.1 Scolionema suvaense | reverse complement strand
TTGCATTTTTCTAATTTATCTGGTTCCATTAAATCTTTATGGCACACAGAACAGTAATGCAATACTCTGGAAAAAAAAACAAACAATACAAAACCACCCAGTGGCGCATAACATCAAAGTTTCCTCACTTTATACAATCAGCCATTAGCAAAAAAAATGGCTACTACACCTCATTATAGCAGGCTATTCCCACATATCTGCATTATTTGAATTTCTCTACATATCCAACAGATTCCCAGTTAACACCCTTCTGAAACGTATATAAGTTATTTTCAATTAGTGTGTTTCTGAAGCACATATAAATTACTTCACATTATTCAGATCTGTCCATTACTTGAACAAAAATATCAATTTTGGACGAGCAAATGAGAGTTGAAGGTTGGCAGTATAAAACAGTCACTATTATAAAAAAAGAACTGCCAAGAGTGAAAATAAATAAGAACCCACCTTTCAACATCACTGGCATTCTGTGCGAAGAAAAAACCTCGTGTTGCTTTCACCATCTTCAGCTTTCGATCATTCGGATTTACGGCAAAGCTAGAAGTAGAGAAACAGAATTACGGATGATAAATACGTTCAACTCATATGAGCATTATGAATGGGTATACCAGATACTCGAACGAATGCAATTACTCAAGTCAAGAGAGGAATTGTGGAAATGATCCAGTCTTGACAAAAGGCCTTATTCAAATTTTAGACACTAAGGAAAACATGCTACAACAAATATGCATGTAAATACTGTTACCATGTAGAGAAAACTATTATAATCACTGTATACTCACTAACAAGATGATTTTAAGCTACACAAACTGGAGAACTACAAATATACATATGTTTTGATAGTAATACGTACGCAGTACAATGCATGCACTTCAAGGACATGCACATTTGAACCAAAAAGCAAGTTATAACATAATTGATGATTTGAGGAAATCAATCAAAACAACAAAAAATAAACAAGAAATCAATCCAATTGATTCAAAGCAGCCACTTACTATCTCTCAGAGCGTGACTTTTTCATCTCAATTGCTATCAACATCAGATGCAATTTTTCAAAGCAAGTCCTACATGTAGAAATAAACAGCATTGTAAACATAATCAACTAGTATTGCTACCCCCCAATGAGACTAGTCTCATAGAGCATAACGTGTCGCGTACCAAATTCCACGATGATTACAATAGCTGTTTCCACACTATCTAGCTGAACCGACGAGCTAAATTCAGACGAAACAAATATTTAGCTCTTGGTTATAGCTGGACAGTGTAGATACAGACACAGGACGAGGTATATAGAAGGTGTGACAGGTGTGCAGCGAGTTTAGCTCGTCCGATTTAGCTCGTCGAAAGTGATGGACCAAGTGCATTTGGCTCGTCGTGATCAGATCAGATTGAGGCTGAAAAGCGCAGTTACGTTGCTCGTCCCCCGTATCTGCACTGTCGCGCTAAAGCAGGCGAGCAAAATATTTAGCTCTTCGGATTTAGCTCGTTAGTGCGGAAACAGCTAATGATTGAAAATATTGGTACAATTAGGGTGAAAGCTGCTGTTACCGAACCGTACGAAGTCCAAAATAAAAAATCCTATTCTTCTTGGGAAACTAACTAAATCATTTAAGGATTCAAACACAATGAAGCTTGCACTGGAAAACTATTGCGAAAAATCACCAATTGAGGTTTCTGGCTATAGGCAACAGTGGGTGGGGCATAATTTCAAACAGACACTCAAAAGTTGGTCCCGTATGGATTTCAACGGCAAAACTGAATACGAGTAAAAAAATATATTCCTTATAATTTTTCCACAAGCCACTTCATCACAAACTAAAGGCAGCTCTCAGAAGTATTTACAATACCAAACAACTGTGCCTCTTTTAGTGCAAATCATAGCGACAACGCGTTCATTAATCAAAGAGATTTTGATTTTGCGCAGACAAAAATGGACAGTTACAGCCAAGCAACAATCAAGTTCAAGACTGCATTTCCACTAAGCAATCCGATGCTCAACTAATGAAGCCAACAGACAGAAACAAGTACATACTCCGCAACTTGTTGAAATGTCTGCCCAACAAATGAATCTGACAGCATACACGTGTACATTTCATTTGCTGCACCAGTCATATAAGCAACTTTCCATTGCTCTGTCTCATGGATGTCCTCACTGATCTAAATAAACAAATAACATAATCAGCACATCGTCAATAGGCGTCTTTAGCAGTTCATAGCGGTGAAAAGATACACTTTACTTCTTCGTAGATCTACAAAATACTGGCTCTCCTTCCCAAAACAGAACAACAATAAGTTTGGAACAAGTACTGCGTCATTCGACTTCATTTGACTTTCAAGTTCAATAGGAGATGTAAGAAGGTTTTCTTGAATCAAGCAGAGTCGCAGTCATGTAGACGTCCTTTCAACATAATCAATGCACAAAACAATTCGGTGCTGTACAACCATGACAATATCAACAACATTTTCTGCACTAGCAAAACACATAGCTTCTACATTATGATAACAGATAACACGCTCAATTTTTGGTTTTAAGTTAGAAAATGAAGTATTAATATCATGGAATAACATATAACATGCACAAGACATAACGGATCAAGGCAGGTTTTGAGTCAAAATAACAGATCACCTATCTTTACCTAACCTTCATAAAGATCATAAACATAAATATCATGAAAAAGCTCTCATTGTGCACTTCTATTTTGATTAAAACTTCTCGAGTTCCAGCTTAAAACGTTTTCCAGTTGAAGGAAAGGAAGAGATGTGATTCGGACAGAACGAAATCTTTAGAGGCTATATTTTTGTTCAAAGCACGTACAGACGCATACTTGTCGCATCAGCATATGCACCCAGAGGATAATTTTTGATAAATCAGCCAGGTAGTGTAGAGCTAAGCTTTCAGTATACCAGGTCATGAAGAAAATATTAGTGAAAGATCTTCCTCATAATTACATGCTACCAACCAGTTCAAAAAACAAACTTACTGTATCACTGCGCATGGCAAACAAATTAGCCAGAAGAGTAGAGAAGCCCGGAGCATTACAGCTTTGTGCAATGAAACCAAGTTTCAACTGAAAAAAACAAGTAACAGAATTAGTGGACTTCCGCAACCTTAATTGCGAACCTTTAGTTAGGTCAAAGACAAAAATATGAACAGATAAAATGTTTTTGACTGAAAAAAACCCTGAAAATAGCCATTTTCGGACATAAATGATCACCCGCAAACCGAAAACGTTTTCTCCACGCATGGCAAATGGTTCATAACATACTTATAGCTGCCCCTAAGAATCACATCAAAAATGACAAAAAAGGAGGAACTGTTTCCGTCATATTCAGAAAAAACCATGAAAATACCCAATGTTGGACCCAAATTACCACCTGCAAGCCTAACAAGTTTTCCCCACACATGGCACATGCTTCCTAACATATGTAGAATTACCATGAAAAATCACACCCAAAATGAGAAAAAAACAAAGTAACCATTTACAAATGTGATACATTACAAGTTCAGAAAAAACCTTGAAAATTGCCTATTTCCTACGTAAATTGCCACCCGCAAGCCAAACGAGATTTTCCTCAGACATGGCACATAGTTGATAGCATACGTAAAATGGATCCTAAGATTCACATCAAAAATTACAAAAATCAGATGCACCGTTTTTGATATAATTTAGAAATAACCCTGAAAATTGCAATTTTTGGCCAAATTATATTAATGTCCATAATGATAAACAAATACTCGAAGAGCAATGTGCAGTACTTTCCTAGCATAATGTCTGCTTAATGAAACAAATACGGAAACAATACAGATGCGTTTATGAGACAAAACCTGTCCAACAGCACTCAAGCTTTCAGCAAGAGCCATAGATATAAAGGACAACAGGAGATTTCACAAGAAAGTGTTGCGAAAAAATAAAACATCGACAGTCACTCATCAAGTTAATACGTAAAGCAAAGACGTACCTCATTGATGCAGACAATGTCATCGCCAATATCTCGATTCCACTGTGGGCAATTCAACAAGTGACCCTACCACAGAAAAAGAAGAATGAAATCGAGCGACCATCATCTGCAAAGAATGGCACTAAGTTCAAGTAGTAAATGAAAGAACAAGTCACATAATAAGTGGACTCCCGCAAACTTAATTGAGAATCTCCGTGCCAGATCAAAGAAGAGAATAACACGTAAGCCATTGGATTTGCACCACAAACTACAAAAACGTCATGAAGTTTCCTTGAAACATTGTGAAAAAACCCTAAAACAGCCATTATTGACATGAAGAACAACATATTCCCAAGATATAAAGCATGGGGCGTTGCCCCTAAGAATCAACACCAAAAATGACAAAAATTAGATGAACCGTTCCTAGTATATATTTGGATAAAAAAAACACCATTTTTGGATGTAAATTGCCACCTGCAAGCCAAAGGAGATTCTCAGGAGACATCGCATATAGATCACATCATGCACAGAGTTACCCTCGCTATTCGCACCAAAAATGACAAGAATCGGATGAACTATTTTTAAGATATTAGGAAAAGCCCATGAAAACGCCATTTTCGGACATACGAAAATTGCCACCTGCAATCCAAAAGAGAGTTTTCCCAGATATGACACATGGTCCAAAGCATAACTGCTATTGCTACGCAGTCTCACACCAAAAACTACAAAAAAGTAATTAATGGATATTGAAATATTTTTGAAAAACCCTAAAAATGAGCATTTTTGGCATTAATTCCCACCTGCAAGCCAAATAAATTTTTTTTCTCCAAAATTCCTGCTCCATCACCTTTCGACAATTACAGATTATCACCTTCACACCCAACCGAATGACGGACAGACCTCATTTTACTCACGGCTTTCGCTGGCTCACTTGCTGGCCAGAGGCCAGCGACTGAGCGTCGGAAGGACCCAGAGTTGAGTTTTTAATGTTAGTGTCCTCGGACAATCGCTCAGGTGGCTAAAATTCAGGGAATAATATTGTTGATTAGGTTGTAGATTGCATTTTTTTGAGGCCTGGAAATGTAAAAGGAAGCAATTTGGAGCAAGTAAAGCCCTTTTGCCATTAAGAACTTTTTGCTTTTAGCCGAAAACAGGTGATGACATAGCTCAGCTTTAGGGTACTGAAGTAGGTATTGATTTCCATTGAATCTAGTGGTAATAAGCAGATTTTTCCGATGTTGCATTTCTGATGCATCAGAAATGAAGAAATATAGTCACGACATTAGTAAATGGCTGTTTTTCCGTAAGAACTTTTTTGCTTCAAAGAAGAAGAAGCACTAACAGCAATGCTTGTGACAAATAATTGGCAAAATAATAGCTGTGGATGTGAGGACCAGTAACAAATTCAATCCGGCAAATAAAGAGTAAGTTCAAAATATTGCAATTTTGATTGTCCCTCAGTTGAAAGCTGCGTAACGAATATCCTGTGAGTACCTATTATGTACTAAAACTTTTTGGTTTCTATCAGGAAATGGAGAGCATTTTCCTTGAAATCTCGGCCTGGTGATGTCATAAGACGTCAAAGTCGGTAACGTTAAAACGTCATAGAAACAACTTGTTGAGACAAGGGACAAAAGACCATTTCAGAAAAGATCAATTGGGATCAAAATTAGTACATAACCTCAAAAGGACCTAACACAAATTCTACCAAAATTAAAAAGATATCGGTCAGCAGTTATTAAGCCACAAAGTCCGCTCAAATTTCATTGAAAAATACCGCATTTTTAAAGCATTACAAGTGTTCAAAAGTGAAAGTAAAGCATGCTCGCTATACATGTCCTGAAAGAAAAACTTGCAACCTTTTACGAAGTCGAAAAAATGTTTGCCGACGTTGACACCAAAATGACGTCACATGACGTCAAAAGTGGTCAAAATATTCGAAAAATTGAATTTTAGGGGGGTTTTCGCCTGGTGAAACGGTCGTATTAAAAACTTTCAATCCAAATCAAACTTTTTGTACAAGTAGAAGATAAAAATTTGCGTAGATGAAGAGATTTTAAAAATGAGATTGGATTAGATTTTAGATAAGATTTGATTTTAGATTAGAAATTAGATTTTGGGAAAAATGACGTCAAAGTTGGAGCATAGCCAAAAAATTTTCACAAATTAAATTTTCTGCCTAAATCAAGTCTGACATAAGTAAGACTGTGGCACCAAAGTAGAGCATCCTTTGTTTCATGTAAAAAAGGTAATTTGGTTCCGATGACGTCACTCGTTGTGACGTGTGACGTCATCAAAGAAAGGTCAGTTTAAGTCAAAGATCCTACTTTTGAACCCCCCTGGAGCAAAAATTGTACCAAATTGGTGAGTTTTAACGATTGATATGGTAAGGGAATATTGTCAAGATTTGATTTAGTGAGTTTCAGGGATTTTCAAGCACGTTTTGGGAGTTTTTACACAAAAAAACTGAAAAAGTGCATTTTTAGGCCAAAACTTGACCTTTTCTGACCCCCAAGAAAACTGTGGCCTTATATAGAAATAATACTATTAAGTTTTTTTAATTCACAAGGTACAACTAAAGTAGTTCTATCATCTGGCCAAGCTTCAGGTCTTTATCTCACGAATTTGCAAAAAATATACTCGAAAAACCACCAAGAATCTCACATTTTCAATTTTTGCAATTTTTGCCGTTTTTCCACCTTTGACCGTGACTAACTCAAAAACCACAAATGGGCTAAATATAAACTCTGCACCATTAGATAGTACTCGCAGCGTTCTCAAAAGGGGCCAAGAATCAGATCCGTCGGCAATGACGTCAAAAATGATGCCAAAAGTACAAAAAATGACCCCAAAAAACCCTATCTGACGCATCGGATGTCGTGATGTGAAAAACCGATGGACAATGCGTCAAACCAATTTTGAAATTAAGCCTGATAAATCCTCCACCCATCCCTAACGGTTTCCCTAAGCAATTCTACGAGGACACTAACATTAAAAACTCAACTCTGTATAGGACTCTTCCCCTGAACTGGCAGTCCAATTAAGCAACTGAAATCGAGAATTTAATAGATATGAAGTAACTCACTGTACCTTGTTTTTATTCATCATTAACTGTACAATGGTTCGGACATGCTCATTGTAATTCTTCACTGATATCACCCTAAAATAGAACCAGGCATAATATCGAGAGCAGTTGCTGCCAAACCTATGAATACTCAATAGATTGAATGGCATATAAGCAAAATGATGTTCTAGAAACAGACACAAATTCTGCTAAGAAAACTCTTTAAGAAGTCATATGTTGCTACTCATTCCAAACAAAGCAAAGGAGAATTGATTGACATGGGTGGGTATCGAAACTTCAGAATCGAAATAAACAACTCTTTTGGTACTACCATCATGGCCACTTGATAACGAAAATAAACAATATATTCCCTTAACTCGTGTGCAAAGAGAACAACAGAGAGGACCTAACATTGGCCTGGGCTTAATATTTCATCATCAGTCCAAAATAATACTGAATTTTTCTAAAAACTTTCCTCCTATTATCTCCTCGCAACTTCAGCAGCTACCGAAATGCAATTTGTGTTAATATTCCCTGAAAGTGTGGTGTTTCAGCGATGTATATGCGTTTTCCCTGGTCTTGCTTGGTGCCAGAAGGCATGTATCACTGACCTGGTGATATTGGCTGCATCTTCTTCATCTGGGTTAGCACATTTTTTGTTGCATAAAATGATAACAGCATCAGCTTCACGAACCTAAAAAATAAACTCATTTACCGTTAAGAGTAAAATAAAAATAAGAGCCTCCTACCTTCAATAATCTGAATAAGTATTCTCTCCAAACTACAATTTACCCTCTTCCCCTCTCCCAGAACAAGAGGCATTAACTACCTAACATGTCCTACCACTATGATGGAGATTCTCTTTTCCTTTCATTTCCTGTCATGAAGATACAGGAACAAACAAATTTCAAGATATATATTTTAACTCTACAAAGTCCATGCATTCTCTAATAGGACCAATGAAAATTAATAGCAATAAACCCGACTAGACAACAGTTAAATGTATGCCAGGCTAATTTCAGCATACTTGGACTCAACACACCTGTGGCAGCGACACTATACAGAATTTTTAGACAGGGTTTTATGAGGTAAGCCAACTGCTAGATTCCACGAGACTAGGATCTTCTTCTGTAAGAAGTGGTTAAACATGGCGTAGATGGGCAAATAAAGCGCTGCCAAGATTGTGCTGTCAAATTCGGCAAATTCTGCTGGGTTTTAGGTGGTTACCAAGTTTACGAGAAGCTACGGGTTTATGCATCGGACTTCATTTGAGATATATCCAAAATTTAAGTTCAGCCTGGCATAAATCAGGCATCTAAATTGGTTGCGATACACTCTACAACCCACAGTTACTAACATCCAAGGGCAGTAAACATCGGAGCAATCATCATGAGATAATAAACCTTTGCGCAAATTGTCATAATGTGACGAATTGTGGGATGACCGGGGGGTGGGTGGCGGGAAAGTCTCATTAGGATGATAGCTGACAACCCCGAAAGTGAATACTTTAATACCCTCAGAGCAGACATAATTGCCTGTTGACAGGAAAATTGGTAACAACACAAGTAGACTATTTGCTTTCGTCACGGTAATATTAATTTCAACGAGCCCCCTGGCCATCCCACAATGCACTGCATGATGACGATTTGCAAAAAGGTCTATACAAAATACCTTGTGCAATACGCTAGCATTAATTTATGTTTATGTATCACAGGAAAATCATACTACCTAATCATACACAGTTCATAAGGGTTTTCAGAAATGCACGTATTCTAGTCAATCTGGCAAATGATGGCACATTTCTCAATCAGATCATAAAAAGATAGATCGTAGAGTTTGTGTTGAGAGCTTGCCGTTGTTCATGGGATTTCCTCCAAATTTTGATTGGTATAGGTTTATATCTTACCTTTGTACATGTCTAAATGATTTGTTTATCTACATTTACCAGATACTTCAAGATGATCTATCCCGTTAACCAGGGTGTGACTTACAATGGTCATGGAGCGTGTAAAAACTAGGAAAAGGTTGAGAACACCAGTCAATCTCTATTTTTACGACAGGATCGAAAGCTCCTTTTTATCTGCTACATGCTTAAATTGAAATGTCACTGTCTCCTTGGATCAAGGAAATGTCACTGTTTCCTTGGATCTTTGAAAAAGTCAAAGCAATTTGCTTTAGGCATGAAGTCTGATACAAGAAGTAAAGTTTAAGCAGTTCAGCATTACCAAAGCTGTTACAAGGAGATAATTATAAGTAAGCTGATACAGGAGACTGACAACCACGAACAAAATTGTGCCCAGAGGTGCAAAGCCGCTAGAACGATTTATCGAGAAGATACCAAATGAGTAGTTAACAGATTTTCTTAATTGAACTTATTGTTAACTCGCAAACATCAATGTGCTACCATTTCCGGAAATTCATTTAAATTTATCGATGGAAGAGGAATGAAACAGTGAAATAAGAAGCTCAATGGTACACAAAACACAGTGAAATACCTCATTCATAAAAGTTGTTTGCAGAACAATTAATTGTGGGGCAAACGTTACAAGATTCAACACGATTTGTAATGTGAGACTAATATTTCAGAACAGAACAGAAAACACAAAGGTAAACACAAGATACATACCAACGGCAATAAGCATTGGAATAACTATTAACAAAAATGGTGTGTTGCAGACCAAATGCATGTGGATTCTTATGTACAGATTTAACAAAAATCTTATGACTTAAATTCCGCAAATGTCTGTCCCACAAAGATTTCTTGTGCATACATAAGTACGGAAAAGGAAGCACAATCAAAATCATGTAGGTGTAAAAATATATGAATGAGAATGTGTAAAGGTGTATGAGTATGACACAGCAATCTATTGCCAACACAAATCAGAAAATACAGAAATAACATAGTTTTCATTTCTTGAAAGTTTGTTCGTAGAAAATGTAATGTACTTGAGAAATCCAACAAATCATGCGACCATGTGGAAACTCCGCACTGTAACAGCAAGTCTGCGCTATAGGCTCCAATACTCATCCATGAGACAACCATATGGAAGGTCCAAAACATGTTAAAGTATTAAACTCCTACAAACAGTGAAATGAAAACTATGCTGAAAGGGGTAAATAGCAATAAGTAACTCATGTAAACACATCTGTGTTTACCTTCATGCGATGACAATCATAAAACTTATATATGGTGCCTCGAAAG
>JAOBRC010755783.1:0-10205 GCA_027575255.1 Scolionema suvaense | reverse complement strand
ACTGCGACATTCTTATCTAAAAAGGCGTATGGAAATTTCCTCAATAAAATCACGAATGCTGTTGCTTCCTGACGCTGTGACACTCTTTAGAAGAGACCAATAAGTTATCTAGTTGCTTCATAGTTTGGGTACCAAAACCTCTGCTAAAAATTGCTGTAATAATTTTAAATTGAACTAAATTCTTGCTGTAGCATGCAGCTACTTGTATCCTAACAAGAATCTTCAATAACTTCCTGCAGTACTAACTTAGAATTACTGCATCTTTTCGATGTTTTATTTTGACGTATTCATCATATAATTATTCAAAGCATGATAAAAACCTCTGATGCAATTATCTAATCTTGTGTCGTTTCAGGTCCGTGAATAGTATCGAGAAAAAAATATTTGTTTGTTCATTTACCTCAGTGACCAGGAATAGTAAAATGTCCTAACTTCTGAGAAATGTCGGTGATATGTTTCTCCTCAAAGCTGTAGATCTTGCATTAATATCATCATGTGCCTTGTCTCAAAGATCACATGATCTTCTTCTTATCACACAGTAAACAAGGCAGCTCTTTGAAGACCACAGATAGAAAACACTAGAAACCTCTGACATGCTTCGTACAGCCAGGTAGCGTTGAGTTGGAGTCTCAAATTATACGCTATATTACATTACACTAAGATGCAGATACATCCTTGGATGGACGTAAAAGATTGTGGGAGCCTCTTTTTATGGTTATGTACACGCACCAAGAATTTCAATTACTTGTGTACTACGAAGGTGTGTTACGCATTGAGACAACTGCAACAACCAAGATGAATAAGCGAAAAAACTTATACGAATCAATTTTTATCAAATACAGTGGGCTCTGATAGCATTTGCTTTACTAAACTGTCCAGAAACACATGAATTGAATGAAACCAGGCAGCCCCATCGTCTGAGAAAACGTTTTGTGCTGGACGTTTTCCCCTCATGTTGCTTCCAACGTATTTTACCAACTATAAACAGCGCAGAGATGCAAAGATATCACTGTTTTCTTTTATGCATCAGATGGGAACCCACCACTTGCCGTTCCGACTGTGTCGCTCCCTAAAGCTAAACCTAGATTGCCATCCTCCACGCTCTCTGACCAAGTACGTTATTGCTCTAACTAAACTTGCTCTCGGGCAGTTCCCTGTTAAATAGAAGACAAGACGATGTTGAAACAATGCATAGCCTGCAAAATCTGAGATAAGACTTCTCAGGGTTTATAATTTTGGCTATGTCAGAACGTTCAACTTAAAGTAGTCTATCTTTTAGTACAAACGTCATCTTCTTAGGTTTGTTAGAAGAAAGTTTTTTTCAGTGGTGCTATCTTTGAAAACCCCTGTGGGAGGGAGCTTAGTATTAGAAACTGAAATTTGGCCATCATTTCCACCTTTTTTAGTATCACCTGCTCACCAAATTTGAGACGATTCGGTTCAGTGCGTCAACAGATACAACTTCTCCAACTTTGGGGCGTGGAAACGAGTCGAGGTTTTTAGGTACTTTTAGTACGACCTAGATACACCTTTCCTTGAACAAATGCTTCAAACTGCATCAAAAACGATGCAGCATTTGTTGAGTTGGAGCTTATACTCGGGTCAGCATTTAACCAAAACTTACCAAAATACAAGGCTGAAACTTGGTCAGCTTGTTTTTCAAATTGAAACAATGTTTCTAGGGTTCCACCAGGAGGAGCATCGTATAGGCTCTTTGCATCAGGGAGCAGTCGCCTGTCCAGCAGTTTCTTCATTATACGCATAATTACACACATGTGCAAATTACCAGAACTGACTTGGTGCACTTTTTTGCATACGTGTTTCCTACTCGCTGCCCATCTAAAAAATAATGCATACGCGTACGCTCACACAGCATGTGCATAATTAGTTAGCAATAGAGCGTGGAAAACAAGCTGGACAGCAAATTGAACTCTGATGCAAAGACCCTATACGAAGCATGAAGTAAGGGTCTTAAAGGAAAGCTACCAGGAGGGTACCAAACAATTGATCCAGTCCTTTTGAGAAGTTTGGTGATGACTTTTCGGAAGGAAGGTCTTCGAGTCGGAATCTCGAAAAAAGTGTTTAGAATCTCTGAAGAGTTCTATAAAAAAGTTACAGACCTATTTGTACAGAATAGACCTTTTCATAAATTCCAGCTGCATGCAACCAATGTCTCGTTTCCATGCTGAGTGACGTAATCCAATTTCTGCTTGACATTTAGATTTGAATAGGAGTGTTGCTAGCAATAGGACAAATACCACCAATCACACCTACACTGCTGATAAAACTGCTACAACTAATTGCCTTTAAATATGCCAATAGGGTTGCATTTTGCAATCTCGCATGGAAACAAGGCATTGGTTGCATGTCGCAGGAATTTATGAAAAGGTGTATCTTTGATTTTTAAAAAGTGTGAAACATTGCAATAAAGGCCCATTTTTTAATAGGAAGGTTGCTCGGACCTGAACTAAAGGAGAGTAAATCTTGACCGTGTTGATCAGGGGAAAGTGTGTGAGAATTTTGAACCAGATCGGAGCAAGTTAAGAAAAAAAAATTGAGCCAAAAGGGTCTCAAAATTACAAAAAATGGTTAACTGGGCATTGAGGAGCAAAACCTTTTTGACCAGCTAGAGCCGTGCAGGCTTTTTTTAAATCCATCTCCCAATGGTAACGAGCTGGAATACCAAATTGGGATGATTTCATTTAGTAGAAGTGAATTCGTTTTTTTTTAATGTAAAAAGTCATTCTCTCAAAATTTCAGACCCCCTGATCCATGAGCTTCTCAGCTTATCCTTAATCTGACAACCTTTCACTCAACCAATTTCAACAAACGACCCCATTCCATGTCCGTCTATTAGAGGATGATACTCTGAAAAAACCGGCCCATATCTTCATTCCTCCTCTTTTTGTTATAGGGGGTGAAGGATGTACCCCTATATACTTTTCACGGTCAAGAAACAACTGCTAAAATTAGCCCTCTGCACCCCCCATAAAGTTTGAAAATAAATCTTCCCCTGGGTGCAAACTGTAAACTGGAAGGTAGTACAATTTCCAATGAAGCTCTCAATATATAATAGCAGATACTTCTGAGATTCCTTCATAAGGATTATCAGAGTCTGTGGAACCCCCACTTTTGGCTTGGCGTTAAAAGGCAACAAAGCAAAATTTTGTGCAACTGGCCATTGCCATAACATTTGGACCACTCACCCACCCAACTTACACACCTTCTAGTCCTCCAATAGTTGCAACTCTACTTGCAGATTCCTTACGTCAACTGCCTTGGTTCAGATTATAGGTGGTGGTGAGAAAATACACAGAATCGCAATAGCCCGATACAGACAAAATTCATATATATTAACTCTTTTCGAAATTTTTCATATTCCAATACATTTCATTTCATACAAATGAAATGATAGTTGTTCACACGTATTTAGATGATAAAATTTCAGAGGTATTCAGAATTATTCACGCATTTCTCCAACTGCAATAGTACATGGTCAGCACATGCAATGTCACTCATGACGTACCCCTCAAGAGAGCGACATCAAATGGCCTAGCTATCTGGCCAGATTTTTGGAAACACAAACCTTTATAAGCTGAAATTTTCAGGAGAGCTTGGTGCTAACTATATGGACTTGGAAATTGTCAATTTTCTACTCTGTATCCAGCTTAGAAGAATTTCAGAGGGTCAGAGGATGATTGTTCATGACTGCCATGGTTGAACAGAAACATGCTACCTCCTTGCTTTTCCCTAAATAAATTTGGAACCGGCATTTCACCTGGTAGAAATTACTTCACAATCATAGGCTACACATAATTAGCAATATTTAAAGAAAAATTAATTAAAGACAAAATCCTGAGAAATTAGGATTTGAGTTTTTGCGTTTTTGAAATTGACCACCTCGGTACATGAAAACTGCCAAGTGTCAAAATATCACCAAGTTGTCAATAACTTCTGAAATACTAAACCAAATCACCTGAAATTTTCAGAGAACATGCAGAGTAGTTAAACAAATAAATAAAATGAACAAACATATAACAAGCTACAGATGAGCCTCCAGCCCTCTGAACATACATATGAGAACATCAAAATCTAGCACTTTGCCGTAAAACAACAACTTCCACTCCGCTTCAGGTTCTCAAATATAGCACAGAGGTGCATCTGGCTATGCCCTACCTTCAAAAATAAACAGGCATGCACATTGAATAAATATGCAAAAGTTATTTTCAAGTTTAGACACTATAGTAACATAAGCCAAATCAGGCCAAAACAGGCAAAACATGCTACAATCAGGTGCACAAATTTTGAGACTTTCGTGATTTTTTGGCTTATTTCCAATACCCCGCGTATACTAAATGCGATCATTTTTCTGATATTGTGACAATTTTGACGTGATCAACTGACAGCACGACTATGCTAACCTAGAAAGTATCAAACTAGCACGATTTCAAAGCCTAAAGATGTTCACAAGTCTCATCAGACGATTGCAAATGGGCATAATTGGCAAAATCTCGAAAAAGTGGGCGTGGTCGTGAAATTGGGGTCATCTCCCCTTTCTCGTCTTCAAAGTCGCTCCTAAAAGTCCTATCTGTCAAACCGAGTCGTCAACCCGTGGAGACGTGATTTTCTCCGGAGGTGCATAATACCATTAGTCCTTTGCTTCTGGAGTCTGGCGCAGGCATTATTTTGAGCATGTCTCAATATATTTTGCTCCTGATCGTATGTCTTTGAGTGAATATTGTGAGAATTTGAGGGCATAGTTCTGTTTCTAGTCTGTTCTAGAGGCAGTTAGAGTAACACAAAATAACTTGAGATATAAAAAAACTGCGTCAGAACCGGTTTGGAAACAACAAAACGGCAATATCTTAAAGTTGAGCCTAAAGCCACTTTTGGCGCCGAAGGTACCTCTGGAAAGCCATATCTTTCACACTAATAATCCTCCGAAGCTGGGCTTTCTGTCGATATCAAAACGAACCTCATAGCGTTTCTGGATTAAAAGTTATGCATGGATCTCCATCCCAGGTCAAATCTCTCTCCCCCTTTGTTATTATTTTGCCAGGAATGACTGCGTGTTTTACCCCGCTTGGACGTATCGCTTTAATATATGACCAATACGCGCGTGCTAAGTTCCACTATAATTCAAACTACATAGTTTATCGCCAATATCTTAAGCATCGTTTTGCATCTAGCACGATAAACATGCAACCAATAGTAGAAGCCTTTGCAGGCTTATGAAGATTGTGATTCTGACCAAGTTTGCTCTTGCCATCCTGAATTTGGTACTGTAACATTGTCCCTTTGTCTTACAAAAAGTTCTTTATCTGATGAAAAGCATCACCTCAAAAATGTACAGACAAACTGAGTACCAATAGATGACAAAGTAGTACCTTGGCTAGTACCTAATTCTCTGTCCCTGACTTTTGATGATGGCAGCCATTCGCTTCAGCATAGATGTTTTTGTTTGATCTATTATACGTAACAATAATTCCAACAAAGAGTCCTGTCGTAACACTGCTTAAATTGATGTTTTCGGCTGATCTATTATACGTGACGAGAATTCCAACAAAACGTCCACTGTTTAAATTGATGCAGACTCTCCCGAGTGCGATCTTTTTTTACAGAGTATCTCTTTTCATCTTTTCCCCACAAGGTGGAAAACGTTCTCTATTGTATCGGATTGCAGTCCACGGATCAAGCTAGGATGAGAAACACTCATGCTTTTGCTCTGTGCAAAGCCCGCCTAGCAGTAGCACTGTTTTGGGACGGGCAGCCATCTTGCAAGGAAACGCGTTCATGAGCTGTTCGATCGTATAGGGTAAAAGGCACGACACTGTGCGACGCGATGCGACACCCCTGAGACACCATGCAACAGGTGCGACACCATGCCTTTGGCGGCGACACCTTGCGACAGGTATGCATTCTAGTTGTAAAAGTAATAGACCAGGGTTTTTTTTCTCTTTTGTCCGGAGAAACAATGTCTCGATATAGTCATATCCAAGACACCGTGAAATACGTCTGTATTACCAGCATTTGATCTATGATCCGATGCAAAATATTTGACGAAAAGACTTTTTCAACCAAAATAAAAAGCAACTGGTCCTATGCTTAACACTGGAAAACACCTATACGTTCTGTCTACCTCTTCTTCTTGTCGGTCTTCTTCTCGTCCGTGATCTTCTCTCGTATCAACGATCTTCTCTCCTGTCCAAAAGTGGTAAGAATCACTATTTGCTGCAATTTCCAATGTTAAAGTATCAGAGCTCAAATTTTCTCCCTCCTGAATATGGGAGAGCATCTTCAGGGTGCGTGTTTCAGGATGGATGTTGACTTCTATTTATACTCAGAAATAGGGGCTAAGTCAAGTTTTTTTTCCTCCAATCAGAACGCAGTATTCGACCAATCAGAATTCAAAATATTGCTCTCCAGATGTGTGAGACTTCACTTCTTTATTTTCTTTTATTCATTGGTTCTGGCTTGGCTGTTGAGATAAACACTGCTCCTTTGATGGTCCTTGATCTGAAATTATTATCCTTGCCAATAACCTGATAGTTTTTGTTCTGATTTCCTATTATTATCTTCCCCTGATTTACTTAATCTTAAATTCTTAGCTTTGGATACATGTTTTTTAAGCCCTGTAGATAACTTTCGTCTTGTTTGTCCAATTTATTTCAATGTATGTTTGAATTATGTCATTATTTTCCTTCGTTGTCAACTTATTCTTCAAAGTTTTCCCTTTAGTAAACATAACTTGCACTCTAGATTTTCTTGCCACCCTCCTAATTTTCTGCGAGATGCCTGTTTCATAAGGCATGAACTTCTTTGTTAGAGACTCATCCTTAGAAGTTACTGTTTTCTCTTTGTTGTTCTTTTCATTTGCGATCATGTCATTTAACAGCATTTTCTGTCTGATGTATTCTAGTTCTTCTTCGAATATTGCGTTTTTGAACGTACATTCCTTGTTCTGCTTACTAATACTTGTATAGCCGAAGCCTTGACATGATTGCTTCCATTTGATAAATAGTGGACATATTGCCCAGTTGGCTTACGGTAATCCACAGAACGGAACGGAATGCGAATTCACGCAATGGTAATTCACAGAATGGAGTAGAAATTCCCGGAATGGAGCAAAAACTAGTTGATGTTATCCCAATAGCTTTTAAATTTGGAGAGAGATACATTAGTCAAAGATGTACTGACGCGCAATTGAACTCCCTGGTCGCTATTGCATAAACCAGATTTCCAAGCGAGATATAACATCTGGGAGCGTTCACCACATTTACTACTCGGGTGAATAAATACTGTTTGAGTACGGGAGTCATGTTCAATGTATAATGGAGGTCGATGGCTTCTTGATAATTGATCAACAAGAAATGCGTCGAAAATGACCGAGTCATATACCAGATCACATGAGAGAAACTGTTGAACTGCTTCAGGATTCAAACGAAATGATCAATAAATCTTTTTCGAAATAAATCTATGGCTAGCCACATATTCAAAGTCCTGAGGACATGGGAATGCAAATTTCGTATCATTGTACCCCCTGACTGGGTCAGAAAAACATTGCATAACGTTTGGGCTCTATATACTCGTTTTCTTTTGATTACGTGCATGGACAAAAACTTGTTTGCCTCCTTTTTGATCAGGTAACAGGAACTAATTTCGGAGAACAGTTCTGAACATCTTTTCGTCCACTTATCGCTCATTTTATGATGATTCCGGGGATCGTTCGTCCATTCTGGCAATGACCAAACATGCGATTCCGTTAGTTCTCATTCCTTTCTGTTCCGCAGATTACCATAAGCCGTCCTGAGTGGGTTGGCTTCTTGTAGACTTTAATGTTTAAATATTCGTTTTCTCTCCCATCCACCCATTTTGCTGTTTTCTTGCAATGACCTTTTGTTTCATTGACGTTACGTTCTTTGCAAACTTTTCGTATTGTAGAAACTCACGAAACCCAGGAAACCTTTCGTAGTAAAATCTCGCAAATTTCAAAGTACCTTTGGCTAATATACGTACCAGTGCTTGCAATTTTTTAAAAAAAGTTGCGCACAGGGCACTGAATCTTTGAGAATCTTAAAGTCTTTGAGTGTAAGCAGTAATCAAATTTGGAAAAAAATACGAGTCCATGGTAGCTTCGGCTTCCGCTACGACGATTCTTTTACGCGCACATCACATCCCAAGAAGCTTTCTAATAGCAAGGCAGCTTCAATGCAATCGCTTGGTACTTGATCGTTCATCAAGTAGCGCAAGCTTTTTCTAACAGGGTCATTGCAAAAAGTGATTGACAAAAATTCAGTAATCAACTTCAGAGTTGTGTGATTCAGCTGAATATGGAATGCGAAAACAGAAGAGGAATGGTATATTTTATAACAGATTTCAATGATATCGGAAAGTAAACGAGTCATATTTTTAGGGATTAAATACAAAGGGATTAGCGTAGTCCCACCTACTCGCAGGCAAGCATCATATCATCAGCAGGTTACCGGGGTTTTGTCGATCACTATTTCCAGCTAGCTGCATTCCATACCTCTGATGTAACCTGCCTGGGTGCTGATGTATTTTTACTAAATCAGCACTGTCTTATGTCTCATTTACTCAAACACCAACCAAATACTTGTCACAGGGTGTCGCAGCCAAAGGCATAGTGTCGCACCTGTCGCATGGTGTCGCAGCTTATCGCACCATGTGGTGTATTTTACCCTGCACGGCTGTTCAATAATGCCGGCAAAATTTTCTCCGTTGATGCTGCCAGAATATAGTACAGCTGCAATAACCCCCTTCCCGAGTGCTATGGCTACCATGAATTTTGCCATCTTTCCGGTGACTCCTTCTTTCTTTCCCTTTGGTGTACAATCAATGTTAAGGCCTTCCCCAACTTTGCTCCATGCCCGTGTTTGAAATGTGGTGGCCGGCTTGCTGTGGTTGTGCTTATGAAACTACCCAGTGCCATCAAGGTAAAAGGATATTCCAGTCTTCAAAACGAGACTTGAAAAGCGTGCTTACATCGCCTTGCAAACTTCAAGCGTGCCAGAAAATCGGCAGATCCTTTTTCCTACATTATAGGTACCTATAGCCATGTCTGTTCAGACACCTGCACAGTGTACGATTATTGACAGCTCCATTTTGCAACCCATCATCTTCTTGAACATGCTGAGAAGAAATGTCAATGTGCTGCTCCTCTCCTCCCGCTGTATCAACTTCTTGGAAAGTCCCTTGCCGCTCTGTCTCTGTTCAGGTGTGTCATCAGTGACAGGCTTCTTGGAGTAAAATAGACTTCCTTGAATAAAGTTGAATCCCCCTGTCTCGACGTTTGCGCTTAAGGGCCTCCCCTCTAAGCCCTAAGTCGTGATACAAGAGCACAAATAGATATATGCTAGCATAGGTATAGGATTGCACTTGGCCTTGATGCCAGTTTGTGTCTGCATATTTGCATAATATTCATTGTTGCAACAGAACGTGCTGCATGCTTAGTTGTAGCCCACTTGCTTCCTCAGACCTCGTAATGTGGGTTAACCTTTTGCGAATTTAATCAAGTGCACAATGATCCGAAAACATACAAAAGCTTGAAAAGTGATGTTCATCCTTCTAGCATGGTATTGTTTGACAGAATGTGCTGCATACTTTTTTATAACCTAATTTCCCACCCTCCCCTTGTAATGCAGGATAACCAAATGTGCTGTTCTTACTTCAATGATCAGACAGCATAAAAAATCCTGAAGTTAAAATATATTAAGAGTTTATAGCAGTGCAAAGGCACACCGTACAGACTTAGCTTGATTTTGGCCCGCGTGTTAATTTATGGGCCAACAATAAACAGTAGGCTTCAGATGCCTTACAATTGGAAAGGGGAGAATACAGCAGCGGTGTTGAGAGTCAGTCAAATACGAATCATTTCATGGAAATCGACCTTTTTCGTCAGAGCCCATACACGTAATACACCAAACGAATCGCATACTCTGGATCAGCAACAGGCATTGACCTCGTCCAGCTTGGGAATAATGTTGTTACATCACTGAAGCTTGCAACCAATTCACGGATTACAGAACGGCATATTCTATCGCACGCCAAACACGTCAATAACATTTTCCATATTACTTTAAGGTAAGACATGAAGTTTCTGATGGTCCTGCAGGGTTAATCAGAAACGGCTTTCTTTACGATTCGGTAATGACGGGCAAGTTCGTATGCATGCGGGAATGCGAACT
>JAOBRC010755672.1:0-10206 GCA_027575255.1 Scolionema suvaense | reverse complement strand
AAAATGACCATATATGGAAAAAATGATGACGTCATAACAATGACGCCACCTGTGAAATGTTTTGCATACTAATTTAAAGCATATTGATGTGATCTAACATCCTACCAAGTTTCAAGGTGATTGGTTAAGTTTTGTGGATTTTACAGAGGGGGGGCCTACCAGGCCCCCCCCGGCTTATTTAATGTCCAAACATCCCGGCCCTTGTAGGGTTAATCAAAAATCCTCTTTGGTTCTCTCAGTGGCTCCAAAACATTTTCAACCAAAAGGAGGACCAAGTTTTTGTTCTGAATAGAATGAGAATATCTGTTTTCATTTCGCTACTATCGAATATTTGCTGTGACATATTTGACCTTCAGAAAGAAAAGAAATCGTGTTTAACAGGAAGTTGCCAGGTACCAGATTTCGGTTACCGATTACTGGGTCCTGAGTACCGAGTACTGGATACCGGGTGCCAGGGACTGTGAATTGGCAACAGTCCAAGATTGGGAAACACAAGAATACACACGGCGAAGCATAAAATGGTTAGCAGTGCCTTATGCTTATCATGTATTCAGGAAATTGCGATCCAATCAAATCATCAGCACGCTCTGTATTATCAGAGTCACCAGAGGAGGTCGCAATACCTTGGGATTTCCTTGATGGTAGTCATAAAATTCTGCGAGATTTGACTAGTGAGAGTCGCTGGGCTCACCATGTTCTGCACTGATTTGAAATACCTACCCCAATCTGTAATAAATTTACGGCAATTTGTAATACCTGCCTCGTAATACCTGACCCGATTTGTATAAAATTTCCCCCAATTTGTAATCAAACGACTGCGGTTATTATATCAAACTTTACTTCGATTCGTAGTAAGCTTACCTGCCCCAATTTGTAACAACACTTCCTGCCCAATTTCTAATAAAGAGGCCAGCAACGGGAACAATGCTATTTAAAGCATTTTACAGTACCTGCCCCGTGTGGCAAGAAATTGCCCAAATTTTTTACTATTTATAAACTATGCCAATATTTCTAATTAAAACTTTTGATATTTAAAACCACTTATAATATCTAATCAATATGTACAAAATGGGACCATCTTTTGCAAAATTGTTTTCATTGTTTTAAAATTTTGTGACGAAGGTCTTTCTGCAGCTGTTTCTTACATGGTTCTAAGTTATTAAGCAAATTTGTGACTTGGTTTCCAATAAAGATGTTGTTTAATAAATTAAAAGAACGTCAAAGTATCGGTCCAAAAGTGCATGTCCTTCGATGGATGTAGCCAGACCATAACACCTTGATACCACTAACTTCTGTAGGTCCCTGCGCCTGCCTCAAAAGCAGGAATAGGTTTTGAATCTGCGTAACAATGGAATGGAGCATTTGTTCACTTTCTGCATAGTTTCGTGCAGGATCCCAAAGCTGGGATTGAAGGTTGTCCTCATCCCATGTTCTGATGGGTTTCTCAGTGTTCCAAGATAACTCAAAATGAGAAATCTGTGAGTGCAGGATCTTATTTCTGAACCTAGATATACGCACTCTTTTTAAAGGTGTCAGGAAGTTTTGGCAAAGACTGGTGATACTTTAGTCTTGCTTAAAGCCCCCCCCCCCCTTCCCTGCATTGATGCTTAGCTGATGCTTAGATTTGTGAAGGTCCTTTGTGCCTTTTTCCCAAGTGTACGCAATCTAATATCCTGTCAATTGTGCTGCTGCTATGATTCAAATAAAGTTGTACAAAACAACAGAACCATCACCAACCACAGTGACAAAGCTGCTGTAGACAGCCAAATTTCTAAGTTACGAGGTGAAGCTCAGACTTGGCTGATGCTTAAAAATTTGGCAAATCTCAGCCTGTGATGCTTATGAAAGTGATGCTTTGTATAAGAGGAGAAAATCTTACTTATTGTACAAAAAAAACAATGCTTTTAATTTTGGAGACAGCATTTTCCATCATCTGTCCAAAAAACTATGTAACAGTTCCACACTAGACCAACTATTTATACAGTTGTCTCAAACTCATCAGCACATTCCATATCACAATTTACATACCTCCTCATAACTAACAACAGTGACAAATCAGATACTACAGTTCTTGCCTACAAACTGATTGGTCAACTAAGACATACCAGGTACACTGACTAAGTGGAGACAATCATGATTTGTCATTGTTGTTAGTTGTGAAGAGTTATGTAAATTGTGTTGATGAATTTGAGACAACTGTATAAACAGTTGTTCTAGTGTGGAACTGTTTATGAAGTTTTTTTGGACTGATGATGGAAAATGTTACTTCCGAAATATGTCTCTAAAATTAAAAAGCGTTGTTCTTTTTGTACAATCTGTAATATACCTGGTGTCATCACGAACTTTTAGAATCTCACTTACAAATGTATTTCTTTGGCCACAAATTCCTTTGTCTCCATCAGGCAATCCATCGCACTTGTATTCAACATTTGCTGGATCGTAATCGCCAGCCTAAAATGATGTGAACAGCTTTAGCACAGGTCTCTTACTCGTCTCTTATAAGAAACAAAGCACGCATGGACGTAGTAAAAGTTTCTTGAAATTCCTTGAGATTTTACTAGTAAACGCTTCTCACATGGCTCTTTTAAATGTAAAAATCGCAAGATCATATCATCAAAGAAAGTTCGAAGAGCTATTTTCTACTAGTCGAACCAACTCAGCAATGCATCCAAGTCATAATATGTCTGCACTGATCTGGAAATGATGACGTCGAGGATACTGCTCATTTCTCGCTCGAGTGTCCAGCCTAGTCTAACTAGAGTGTCCAGCCTAGTCTAACTAGAGTGTCCAGCCTAGTCTAACTAGAGTGTCCAGCTTATTCTAACTAGAGTGTCCAGCCTAGTCTAACTAGAGTGTCCAGTCTAGTCTAACCAGAGAAGAAAATTGTTGATGAATGTTGCCGAAGAGTTTCGCGTTGAGTGACTTGTCTGAAAATGATGCCTGCAATACGTTGCTTTACGGCTGCACAAGTCTAAGTGCTGCAAGTAACAAGATATCCTTCTGGCGACAATCACATTTATTTTTGAATGTGATCGTTTCTGAGTTTGCTTTTTCCCACGTATCAAGTCTGGAGTTGTTCTACAAAATGACTTATTGCTAGAATTAGTATGTCTTTTATGTTATGTACAAAGCTACAACGTAAATGATCTTAAATCAGGCCTTTTTTTTCTGATTGAAGCCTTAGTGTTCTTAGCATGTTCTTAGCTTTTGGGTCTTCAAAGCCTTACGTTCTTATAAATGTTGTTCTGATAAAAAAACGAGTATGAAAAATGCTTATTACAAGGAAAGGCTTTGAATAGCGAAAAGTTTGAAGCAACCTACAAGCACTATACTTCTGATCAGGCAGATGTTTTTATTTGAAATAATGATTTCTCAATATTTCGCGAAAGGAACCACTTTTTAGCATTTCAGGATCATATTTAATCCGATCAGACTACATTCCTGTCTTTTAAGTTCCAGTATTTTGACTCAGAGAAGCTCTAGGTAATTTCGATCTAAGGACAAGTGAAGGACACTTTTTATATGCCATCAACTATAAAGACTCACCTAGGGTGGTTCGTAGTATTTGGGGTGATACGTCATGCAACGATAAATTATTGTTTCGCTGATGCAAAAGATTTTAAACGTTCATCCTTGTTGACTGCTATACAGTTCTATGGTGTGTTGAGTCTATCGTGTTCCTTTTTCGTACCAATGTGAACCTGCACCCAGCATATCTTGCGGACAGCATTTTGCGTTGGGTTCAATGCATTACGAGCGTCAATTCATTTTTAGTTTCTTCAGTTTCGTGTTAAAAAGTGCATGTATACTAAACGCACAAAGAAAAAAACAAATCTTACCGCAACAGCAGATGCATGTTCAGTGTTCAGCACCACAACCAACAGACACGATAATGTAAGCGCCAGGATTGCCTTCATTGTGGTGATTGGTCTGCATGTAAGAAGAAAACAATTTATGGTACAGTTGCTAAACTGGGAAGCTGCTGTCTTATATTTAGATATTTTACATGATACAAGCGTCAGCAATCTTTCTCCCCGAAAAGTTTAGAATTGAAATGAATCCAACACTCCTCAAACTTTAGGGGGTAAATGGTGATGCTCAATTTGTCAAAACCCACCTGTTCATGTTTGGGAAAATGAGGCAGCTCCTGTTAAGCGTCCGTTCGTAGTATTCGCCTTTTCCTGTGGTTTTCTTGAAGCAATGCCAGCGAAACTATACATGCACGACTTAAAATGCGCAGATATTAATCATGATCAAGCAAGCCAAAATCCCGACGCTATTGTAGTTTTCAACTTTTGGAAACAATTGAGATTTTGGCGGGATCAATTTTGAAATATTTGGGCCAGGTTGAAAGTTTGGAAACTTCGGCCATCTTGGAAGCCCCGGAATTGCCACACGATGGTAAAAGTTGTCAACCGAAAATTCGGAAACTTCGGAAATCACGTTTTACGATGTTGAAAGCCACTCCTTAGCTACCTTATACTGTTTTGTGATGGGAACAGTCAATGTAATAGCATTTGCTTGCAACCATCGCACGACATTTCACAGGTCTCTGAGATGTCCGAATTTTCAACTTGGCCAAAATTTTTGCTCTGACGAGACGTAGAATCACTTAGAATAGACTACTCCACGGCGAATGCAAAAGACTATATAACTAATATCCATATGAAGCACATATTACCAGAAAGAAGAGACTTACGACGCTTCGTTGCAGCTTGGAGTAGAAAGAATCTTTGATGATGACCACGCACCGACTTCTTCTCAAATACGTTTCTAAACGTGATGAAATCTCGAAAATATGCTGATCATGGATCTCAAATCAGGGGGTATCTGCACACATCTATCATATTATAATATATATTGAGTTTTGAAGAATTTAATCTTATCATACCCCCGTTCAGTTACACATTGTAAGCACAGTTGGAAACTCCTTCCGATCTACATATGAACACGCAATAAATCTGCAAGTTAAAATATTTACCAGCTAACCTTGAGCAAAATTTTTTGAATGACAACATTAGGGGGTATCATTCAATGTGCAGCGAAACTTCATTTACAAGTAGTAATCATGATTATGGCGTGGAGTTATGGCATCATCATGCCTGGCATACCTTTCTGTATTTAGGGTTCCTTTTTATTCAAATTTTCTTCTCTTCCGAAATTCTGGAATTTCTTAGACCAGATCTTCATTGAATTCCAACGTGTTATCTTTGAAACAAGTTCCAGAACCACTGATCACACAGCAAGACACTTTGAATTGTGAAGATAACGGAAATATTTCCTCGGTTGAGCGACCACAGCTATGGATGATGTCAGAACAGTTTTCGATTATATTGGGGAGACTGATGCTTTATACAGTTACTTGAGAAACTCATCGAAACGCGAAGGAGTGAAAACACAGACGTAAGTTTTATGTTCATTTTTTTTTTATTTATTCATTTATTTATCTATTTTTTGCTCATATAGACTGAATAGAAAAGGAAAAGTACTGCTTCAAGTACCAACTGTGGCTTTTTTTATGAGTGCTGCGAAAAACTGAAAAGCCTCTCTTTCATTTGAGATTTTTTATGAACACTTACTCGTTATAGGCAGGTCTCTAACTTCGCCATTCCATAAAAGAAGTCAAAATAGCACCAAATCTAGAAGTCATAATGGCACCAAATCTAGATTCTGAAATGGATCTTTAATTCTTTCCCTACTATGAGCTTAGGTACCTGAGTCATCACTTAAAGCCTGTTTAGTCCCAAACTGCTACAAACGCCTTTCTTATGAGCAACTTTTTATAATCAACACGAGTCTCTAATCTTCCAAAGACTTTAGCAACAGATAAGCTACAGTCCAGCCAGGACAAGGCTCAAAACATAAAAGTATAGAAAAACAAAACGACCGTTAATACAAATAAGAATTTTTCTAACAACTATACCTTTCAGTTCTCACTTGAATACAACTTTTAACCAACTGAAACTCAACTAGAAAAAAACTGTATGGCTAAAATCTCGACTAGCCTCTCTATGGTCAACAAGCAATAGCTAAGCAACAATCGAACTATAGAGTAGGAGGAAAACGTTAGCTACATAGCTGCTCTGACAAAACATTGTGTTGCTTACAGATATAGGTATTGTTTCTGAACAAAAAACGGCGGAAGCGGAAGCGGAAGCAAGCGGAAGCACCTGAGACGAAAGTCATGTGCCCACGTTCCGAAGCATAGTGACTCATATGAATGAAAGATACTATAATGCTTTCATTAAACGCCCCCTTTTTTTAAATGTCCTGCTGAGAATAGAAGCCCCCATTCTCAGGAGATTTTTCAATAAGGGCCCCCTCTATTAAACGCCCCCTTCGAATAGACGTTTCACATACTTGACATTTCGTGTATCTGCATGAACTTGATCTAGCACTACAGACTTTTTATATATAAATACATTTTTTTGTTACTGTTTTTCTTTTTTGCTGATTTTTTTTTATGATAGTTGTTGTAGATAGCACTGCTTTTTACGGCAGTTTCGTCCATGGTTGTAAATTTTGTTTGTAGCTATATATTTTACGAAACCAACGTTAAATAAATGGCATAAGAAATAGAGAATCAACGTTGAAATGGAGGACGGGGAGGGAGGGTGGACTTTGGAAAAAGCAAAAGTGCCAATATCCGGGATTGTAGTTCCCTGAAATTCTGACATTAAACCAATTGGAAAAGAAAGTGATATAAAATCGATATGGATCTGACCATGCCGTGTCCTATGACCAATCATGGCCGCACTTGAAAACATTTAAAACCAGAAATACAATTTTATCTCTACAGTGAAATTCCAATGCCAGTCTAAAAAATTTGCAGCAGGCCGCAGTGCGAATCAATCAATTACGTTGAATCCTTCCTCGAATAAGCGCCGCATCGTAGGTTGAAATATATAGCTAATCAAGGCATTCCTGGTAAGAGTTGATTAGAAATGATTAGCAAGTTGTATGTCATTCCAGATCAATTCTTTTTTTATCGAAGCATTTTATCTATTTGAGAATTACCGTATATTTGCAGAAACAGATCAATAACATAATTCATCTACAACCTTTTCTTTCTGGAGAAGCGCACCGCCCCCTCGAATAACCACCGCCCTCGAATAACCACCGCCCTCGAATAACCACCAACCTCGAATAACCACCGCCCTCGGATAACCACCGCCCTCGGATAACACCAACCTCGAATAACCACCGCCTTCGATTAGCCACCGCCCTTGGATAACCACCAACCTCGAATAAGCACCGCATCACAAAATTGAGTTTTCAATTAGCTCCGCGGCCCTTGATCGAGGGTTTAAGCGTGTTATAGTTATGATCTTGACGATATGTGTCAAATAAGAATGGTTTCGTGTAATCTCATTTTAGGAAAGACTCGCAGGCTTCTCATCATGCAATTGACCTGCTTCAAGTTGACCGTGCTTGTCGTTCTGCTTATTGGACTTGCTCAAGCTGCTCCGAAAAGTTCAAAAAGGGTACGTCTCTAAGAACATTCATTTAACATTATTTTTCTATTTTAACTTGCATTTTATCTTTGCTTCATATACTGCAAGTTAAAAAAACGTTGATTGCTTCTCATGACTGAGGCTTAGAACTGAGTTTGTGGTAGATCATTTGATTCTTAGGTCTTCGAGACACTCGACATGTACAGTGATGGGCGCCTGCGACCCAAACTTGAAAGTCCACCCATGTTTAATGAAGGATTTGGCGAATTTCAAGTGTAGATTGTTAAAAATCGCCGTTTCTATTTGTAAAGTTGCTTTTATGACGCTTTAAATACGCAACATGAGACAAAACGTAGATCCTGTTTAGGGAATTTCAGTGTGTCGCACCCATCCTTAGTGGCCGCACGTCCCCGTATGCCTCATATATTAACCCCCCTCCCTATCCGGGTTTGGCAATAATCATTTTATGCTTTTATTTGCTCACTAGAGTGCGAAGGCATGGCCATACGAGGGAAGCAGATACGTGTGCGATGACCTATCTGCAGATGCGAAAACCAAGTGCGAAATGGTGAACATGACGGTAGGTGCACGATTTTATTGCCACTTAGAATACAATAACATTACATAGCTTCTTTTTACGTAGAACTTGCTCTGGACATGTTTTAATGGAATCTCCACCATTTCATTATGGCTAATTTATATTGGCTCAGTTTACGCCTACACGTCTTTTTTATAAGAACATACCTTTTTGGACAAAGGCTTTGATGTTCTTAACTTTGGTCAAAATTTAAGCCTAAAGATGTTCTTAGCTCGTTCGTAGTTAGATTTAGCCGAAAATCCCTATTACTTCGAAATATCATGGTTTTGGTACCAAATAGACAGAAAATTAGCCTGGACTGACAAAATATTTAGTACTTGACGGCTAAACAGTGCATCCCTTGCATCAAAATCCATAGAGAGTCGTACTTTTCCAGAATAATTTTTACTCGATCGAAGCCTTAGTGTTCTTTAGCATGTCCTTAACTTTTGACTCCTCCAATCCTTACTTTCGTGTAAACTTTGTTCTTATAAAAAAAGAGTGTATTTTAAAAGGAGGCCATCAGCTTCTTCCCGTTATTATGCAGGGTCTGCAAGCATTGACACAAATAAACAACTCACGTTTTTGACATTGTTTTCTACCCTAGATACCTGTTTTGCACTTGAAAAAAGTATAACCCTAAGTAACCGTGGTAGTGGGAAATGTTTTTGAGGTTCTACGATAAAAAGTTTCTTAATGTGTTTCTAAAGTAGTTTGTAAAGAACATAACCAATTATAAGATGACTCAGCATAAAATGGCAACAGCTTAAATAGTGATTCCTTTGTGGCTAATGCGTTCAGCTTGCAAGAACGTTGCGATAAGTGTTAGTCAGTGTGCGGTAGCAAACAATAATATTTCTTGCTCGAAATATTCACGAGTTTCTTAATTTGTTCTCACTTTCTTGGTTTGGATTTGGAGTGCCTTAAATTTTCCGTAATTTTTGTAAAATTTTCGCATAATCCTGTCTTTCGTTCTCTAGTTGGATGGCCTCGAGCGAAAATTCAAGTATAAAGGAAGCAAGGCGGCACACAAGAAAGAAGAATAACCAGAATACAGAAGATATATGTTTTATGGATTCGAATATTAGAATCGTATTTCAAAATTTGAATATGTTAGAATTGTAAAGAATGGAGATAGTTAGATCGTAGTTGTGTGATTTTGTTTGTTTTTGATTTCTGAATCACACATACATTTCCACAACAGTGTTTGGATAGATAAATATTCTGTAAAGCTGCTTTGCTGACTTTATTGCAGCTTGGCCTGGAGTCGAATACACGCTTTTCTCTCAGCAAAACATCTGTAAATTTTAACTGAACCTGCTTCATTTTCCAAGTTCAGTGATGCTTAGCTGGAGCTAAGATTTGAAATCTATACATTCTGCCAAGCCTACACAATCTAATATCATTCCAATTTGGTATGTTTACAAATCGTTTTCATGCAAGTAAAATTCTGTATTTATGTAACAGATAAGAATTATCAATGTGAGCCACAAAGCAGCTCTTGACACGAAAACCTCTGTTCTATCTGATGAATCTGAGGCTGGGCTGATAGTTAATTCTTAAAAATTTGGCAAATCTCTGCCTGCAACGCTTACAAAAGTGATACCTTTGAATTTATAGTTCCGCAAAGTATACGCTTATTTTTAAAAGCATCACTTTTGTAAGCATCACAGGCTGAGATTTGCCAAATTTTTCTGAATTAGTATAACAGTTCTCCTGAACACTAGCAACGGAAATGTTTCATATTTATGCCACATGACAGTAGACGAGCGCAGGTCAGTAATAAACCAGAAAAAAAACAACTTATGTTCAAACAATTCTGCCGGAGATCGAAAATGAAAAAGATAAAACCACCGTGGAGGCAGATTTATAATACTTCCACTTGATACAAAGTAAGGACGGGTGCGCAACCTTTTATTTTACATTTTTCAAATTTTTTTTTGGACGACCGACAATAGAAACAGATGACTCTTTGCTTTCATTTCTACATTATATTATTCCAAATTCTGGCACATACACATAAATTTCGGTCTAAAAGTTCGCTTAATCCAGGCTTTAGTCGCATTTGCAGATGTCAGCAGGGCAGTTTCCATGGCGACAGTTGGCGACACACCAAGCATCCATGTTAGCATTTCCAGTCCATGGACCGATGGCTCGGCAGACACCTCCTGGATT
>JAOBRC010755561.1:0-10207 GCA_027575255.1 Scolionema suvaense | reverse complement strand
GTTATAGGAGATAGAACTCAGCATTGGTCATAGAATCGCTGTTTTATTTGACCTAGGGTCACTTAGTTTTGGGTCGGAGTTTTCCTTTAATTTAGTTGAAACGTGGCTTATTTGTTTACGACTGGAAAAATGACACCCTGCGTGATGCATTAAAGACCTATTTCAAACTGTGTGATCGTGTTCTGCAGGGCATCTCTTTTCAACTTTTTCCCCACAAGGTGGAAAACGTTCTCTATCAGGTTACAGTCTGGGGATCGAGCTGGGATGGGAAATACCAATGCTTTCGCTCTGTCCAAAGCCTGTTTAACAATGGCATTATTTTGGTATGGGCAGGCGTCTTACAAGAAAACATGGTTATGAGCATCGACAATGCCAGCAAACCTTTCTCCATTGATGTGGCCGGAATATTGCATTGCTGCATTTACCATCCTTCCAGAGACACCTTCTTTCTTTCCCTTACAATCGATACGCTGTACAATCAATTGTAAGGCCTCCTCCAACTTTCCTCCATATCCGTGTTCCCAATATCGTGGCATGATTGATGGGATTGCGCTTATGAACCCAGTCTATCTGCTATCCAGATTGAAGGATATTCTAGTCTGCCAAAAGCAACTTGGAAAGCGCTTACCTTGCCTTGCAAACTTAATTGTTGCCACCAAATCTTCCTTGGTCAACAGATCCTTGGTCACCCTCCTCTCCTCCGGCAGTGACAACTTCTTGGACCGTCCCTTCTTGCTCTTTCTCTGGTCAGGCGTGTCATCAAAGACAGGCTTCTATGCATGGTGTAAATAGACCTCCTTGAGTATGGTGGAAATCCCCTTTCTCGCAGTTTGCGCACCAGAGCCTCCCTTCTAAATCCTAAGTCGTGATGAAGGAAGAGCAAGTAGATTGACTCTGTCATAGGTATAGGATTGCACTTGGCCATGATGCCAGATTGTTTGTCTACATATGTGCATAAAATATACAGTATTCAGAATTAATAGTTTCCCGACATATTGATGGACCACTCTATGACACTTGTGTCCCTGGTATACTAAGTGATATTCATCATTCTAGCATGCTATTTTTGCGGCAGAAGGTGCTGCATGCTTAGTTACAACCCACATGCTCACCCACCCCTTGTGTTGCAGGGTATCCAAGTGCTTTGTTCTTCCTTCATAATGATCCGAACACATACAAAAGCTCGAGATTAAAATATACAAGGAGTTCCTAGCAGTGCAAAGACACACTACACAGATTCAGAGAGGTAAGCCTAAGCATGATACATATACTAGAAATTTTACAAAGTATGTTTAGCTCGCGAAAAGCAAGCTTGGCCAAAAAAATGTGGTTCACAAACGTACAAGTTTCATGAACAATGTTCAATGAGTATCACTTGGCAATTTGCCTGACTTCAATCACTATACTTGAATCTCCCTGTACATTTTGGCTGATATCAGCACTTTGATAAGACATTTGTGGCTAGTGAAAATCAAGCTTATGACAATTAGGAGCCACCTGCAAATACATATAAGATCCTTAGAAATAGAGCTCACTCACCACTGTGCTCCTGAACCAAAGTTGATTGAGTTATCAAAAGGGCATGCTCCTTTCATAGCCGGTTAAAGTGGCCCATCTGTATAGCCAACAAACAGAATCACGGACAAAATTTTTGGGCACAATACTAGAATACTTGTGCATCGATATTAAACTGACTACCTTGCAATTCTCACTCCCCTCCCCCTCTGAACAGAGATGCTTTCATGGCTGCACACAGTCAAAAAGCCAGAAAGATATCTTGACATCATTGTTTCCGGGGGAAGGGGGGAATAATCAGACTTTCCTTGATTTCGATCCAAGTTCCAATATATTTTGTCCGAGATTGTAGGTTTAACAAAAAAAATTGGCCAAGTAAAATAGGTTTAAATACCATTTTTGAAACGGATTTTCCCTGCATTTGACTCAAATTTTGTAAGGAAATACGGGACAAATAGTAGCAACCTATTAACACAACCCATACTATTTCAAAACGAATGAAAATAAAAAGCCTGAAGATTGAATTGGTGCTAATGTTAAAAAATTCACCTTGACATCCTTCATTCATATGACCCATCAGGCCTACTCATGCTTGTTGGTCTTTTTAAATACTGTCAACTAAAAATTGCAGTAAGAAGTTTGCTCCTGGAAAAGCAAAGTTTGTAGTATAGGTTTCCCCCCGTGATAAAGTAATGTCTGAAGGTTTTCGTAACTGGGGTAACTTCATATTACTATTCTGATAACCAATTCATAAAACTATTCTGATAACCATTACGTATTACTATTCGGATAACCACTTCATATTACTATTCTTATAACCGCTTGCCCATCAGTGCTTGAAAAAGAATGTTAAAGGGAAAGCATTGTTTAGGCAGGGTTTCCACTAGTGACAAGCCTTATCTTACTGCAAACTCACTGAATTGAAAAACTCTTTATCACAGAGACCACTGGGTGAAACTAGTTCTCATGCATTTCCACCAGTAAGATCACTGGGAGCAGCAAATATACTTATTTCCATACTTGAAACATCAGAACAAGTGATTTTAAATCGCAGCAAGGCAGATTAGGCACTTTATCAGATCCCTTTGTTCAATGAGCTTAGTCCATTGAGATAAATATCAAAACGTTTTGATACTAATCTCACTGCTATCTCACTGTTTATCGCACTGAAATATGATCAGTGATTTGAAATAGTGACGTTCTCACCTGTGAGATTTCAGTCTGGTTCACTAAAAAGTCAGTGAGATAGAGGATAATTGCACAGTTGGAAAATGCACTTAAGCCTTACGTTAAGTTTTCCAAATGAGAAATACTTTTTATAGAATTTACCCTAGACATGTTTCGGTGTTGCTTCTACCATATTCAACAAGAAACTAAGGTAAAGCAGATTAGTACGCTGAAATAACTATAAGTACAAAGGTGTGAAAATACCATGGGTTACAAAGTGACAATCACTCAACATTTACAATGAAGGAGGTAATAAACGACTGACGCAACAAAAACATTTACGGATGATTTTCAAGAATACAAACAAAGTTTCTGCTCTATGGAGTGGAGTAATAGAGAAAAGACAATGAAGAAAAAGGATATAAATAATGAAGGAGGGAGAGAGAGTGGAGGGAGTGAATCTACCTACACAAGTCGATTAGACCAAATCGATTAGATTGACATCGAAAGAGACAAGTGATGAAATTGTCTTTTCAATACAGGTTTCTACCATTGTATGAACCAAGGTTCCTATAACTTGCGCAGGAAGTCTGTTGAAGCAGAATCTAATATAGAAAAACAAGAACTGTGGCACATTTCCTTCAATCACATTAAATAATGGTATAAAAATCGCAATCAAAGTATCAATCTAACAATTTCAATAGAAACTTGGAATCCATTACCTACAGAAAAACACTGCTGAACTAACTTGGCTATAGCGACAAAAGAATCAAACATATACAAACAAGATAAAAGCAAGGAGACTAGAGATAAGATAGCCACAGAAAATAAATAATAGAATGGAACAGACAAACGCTCACAGGTAGTCACAAATAAATTATATAGAGATAGAAATGCTTTTACACTTTACCTGGTTGTTAAGGCTTGTTCTCAAAGTTGTAAAGAGCATCATTGATTTGTAGCTGGTATTTAGTTGGAGCACTATCAACTATCCTGCAAGAATCATCAGAGCAAGCATGTTTGCACACCGGATTCAAGCTTAAATGTTGCCCAACTGCAGTACGCACACAGACAGTATTAAGATATTCAGTCACACGGGTACTAAGGTGTCTATTGGTTAGACCTATGTAACCAGCACTGCAGCTGGAACAAGTAAACTTATAGACAACATTAGACTTGAAAAGTTTAGATCCAAGTTCTATTGCAATTGTTACACATTTGTTTACCAAAACCATTCATTCAAATGCTTAACACCACGAGAATTCTTATTTTTACCTAAGTGGTGCTCAATCCTGGCAGATATATGCCTGGAGGTTTCTCCAATATAACTGGTATTATAACCAGCACACGTAAATTTATATACTACTCCGGATTTTAGACCATTTGGTACGATACCCTTTGGGGTGAAGTAGGATGATACTTTAAACGATGTAATTACAAGCTTGATACTAATAGACGTACAGTGCTGCTTGATGATGCGATCAATTCTTTATGTAGTGTGCTTCAAAGTGACTGAATTTATGGCTTGTAATTAGGTTGCAGAACTTTTCAAAATACAAATATGCAGTCTCATTTGTTCCTTGTCCCCAGATTCTCCAATTACTTGTGAACGAGAACATGGCTTTTGTCTTGGTGAGGACAAAAAAGATCTTGGAAAAGACCAAGGTGAAGTTGAGCTCCATAAAGTTTACAGAGATACATACGATTCAAGAGAAGCTTGCCTTCGAGCATGTTGGCAGTATATTGGACCTGGTTATAAAAAGGCTACTGGGTGTGGCATGATTTGGGGAAAATGGAATCAAGGGTGTTACGTGTACACGGCGCCTGTATCGGGAGGCAGTGGTAATGGATGGCACTATTGTTGGCCATTCCATAAATGCAGGAAAGACACAAAAGGTAAAGTTTGTTGGATATTTGGCAGCTGTCCATTTAAATATTCTTTGAAATATGAGCAGTATATTGACTATTTTGCACCACAGGCAAAAAATTAACAACACTGGTAATGTAGGTGCAGTATAAAAAGTAGGGTAAAATTGCCAAGACAACATTGACGATTACTTAGTGGTTTGAATTTAAAGTATAGATAGAACTAGTTTTTGCATCGATGTTTTCTGTGGATAGATTTAATCATTCGTTGAAATTGTCGCTTATTAAGACACGCTCTTTATTCATATTGGAATTCTGATAATCACGTGTTCATCTGCGCCAGGTTAAATGGGAAGACTAAAGTAATATTCCCGAAGACGAATAAGATAAATGAGTCTCAATGGGGGACCCGAAACTGCAATTCATTGCTCGACATGCAAACATCTTAACGACTGGACCAGAGAGCCTTTATAAGGACTGCAGTTTATATGCAGTCAATTTGAGGCAGATTAATGTAATTGTAAAAGTAATGACTTAACTTTACTTATGTAGACTGCATTGACCAGTTTCTATGATGAAGGAAAAAGATTTTATTCATTTGACACTGTTTTCCAACAATTAATCTGCGCACCCTATTCTGGGGCTGGGGACTTATTGGTCGCCTGACAGTGACCCGAAATTGACTAATATTTGAAATTCATGTTTGTAAAACCATTGTTGGAAATCAAGAAGAAAGCCAATCAAAAGTAAATTTTTATGGAAATTCAAAACATATGTCGAAAGTTTTGTGCCCATATTACGGGGTTTAGAAGTAATTTCCTAAAGAGCGAAGAAGCGCAATTTTGAGGTTTTCGGCTAACAGCTCCAAATATGGACGCAATCAAGGCTAGTTATATGCTAATGATTTCTTCAGAAATTGATTTCTGGAAGTTTTGTAAAAATTTTGATTCTGACATACTTCTGACGTCGGCAATATATGAAGGGAGATATTACATCGACAAATTAAACTTTATTCAATATCTTTGCAACCACGTTAACCCTAGGAATGAAACTTTATGAATAGTTAGATCCTAATTATATCGAAAAGTTAAAAATAAATGGAACGTACAACTTATTGTTTTGTCAGCACTACGGGAACCCACACGTGGTATTATAGTATAACTTTTGGAGCATAAGAACTGCATTTGAAGTCCAATTCAATTCAATTCATTCTTGAATAGCTGTCCACGTGAAAATCTTTTTGATTACGGTATACGTAGTACAAGGGATTGGAAGAAACTTCAAAACTATGTTTTCATGTCTATTCGTGACGCAAAACGTTTGTTAAAAGTGCCGAAAAACGGGGGGGGGCTTTTTTATTTCCACTTCATTATACTTAAGAGTGAAATTGGAATAAAAGCGGACATTTTCGCAAACCACATTCTTATAACTAGTTCAAGTTAGCAAAATTTATAGTGAAGAAGTGTAGTCGAAAAAATTATGCAGCTTGTGGTTCAGGGGCTCCAAAAATTGCCCATTTTGGGAATTCAGACCATCAAATTTATACTTTTAATTACACATCAACCAGAATTTTAACATGATACAGCTTTATACCAAAGTGTTAGCACTAGAATCAATTTTCTGCATCCAACCTGAACAGAAGAGTCGGATGTTTATCTTAATCGACAGCTTGTCATTTTGGTCTATATTTTTTTTGAAAAAATCGAATTGAACATGTAAACGTGTGAGATTTACTGTTGGGCTGCAGCAAGCTGCAGAAACTCTCGATAGGACAATATCTTGGTGTTGGTTATGAGATAAGAGCTGTATCGGACTGAGCTCAAGCTGCGCTAAAAATGCATTGCAATACAGCTAACATTAAAGGATAGCTGGTATGAGAAACTTCCATCTGGCTCTACCTTATACCTTATACATACTGTCTACCTTCTCTTCTTTTCAGCTTTCTTCTCGTCCTTGATCTTCTCTCGCATCCACGATCTTCTTTCTTGCCTAAAGTGATAACCACTAATTGCTGCAGTTTCCAATGTTAAAATGTAAGAGCCCAAATTTTCACTCTCCTGATTATGGGAGAGAATCTTCAGGGTACTTGTTTCAGGATGTTGACTTCTATTTATACTCAGAAATAGGGTTAAGTCAAGTTTTTGACCAATAGGGAAACGGGGCTAAGTCGAGTTTTTTTCCTCCAACCAGAACGCAGTAATGAACCAATCAGATATTAGGAAATGCTGAAACTCAAATATTGCTTTCCAGACATTTGAAACACCTACGGCAGAACTTATGAATAAAAGAGAAGAAAGAAGTGAAGTTTCAAATATCTTAAAAGCAATATTTTGAGTATAGGCGTTTTCCAGTGTTAAACATAGAACAAGTTGTCTGAAAACCCCAACATTGTCACTTTATTTAACAAATAACCAGACAACTCTCATACAAACAGTTTATTCAAAAACGAACCAAAAGAACTTTCGATTAAATTATTAACACATGGGTATTTCTTTATTGATTGCTATATATCTCACATCGCATGTATTCATAGATTATTCTGCTGTCCCAGCTATCGTTCCTGAATGCAAGATCAAGCTTCAATCACAACACGCGCAAAAGTTGTAACTAGAGAGTGGTGGCACCAGCGTTCTAAATCTTGTGCGCGATATCAAAACAAACCTCTGATCAGTCAATAAGCCTGCGCCCTTCACAAAGGATTATAGCAGCTTTCTTGGTGCGCCAGTTATGCGCAAGAGGAGTTCGGTGATCAAGCCCAACAGTCTTTAAATTAAACATAGTAAAAAAAACAGCCAATTTTCAAGGCCAAAAACTGCGTCAGGATTGCATTTGCCTCGTGGTTAGACCAGTTCCAAAAGTCGTTGACTTCTTCAATCTCTTAACAGTCCCTATGATCGAAAAATCTTAAGTGTGTCCTATTTGGGGTCACTGATATTTGATGACAAAGCTCCATATGTGAATTGTATGAGGTTTGCAAATGAATAACCGCGTCCACCCATTGAATATAGTCTTCCGCCCTCCGTACATCGTCGGATCCTCCGAAGGAAAAAGTTGGACTTGCTCTAAAATACAATGTATTCGAAGTCTCCCTCATAAATCTCTTTTGAAACCCAATGTAATTGTTTATTTTATTTGGAAACGTTTGGGTTTCATCAAATCCTTTAAGAGCATTTCCCGAACAAACCTACATTATGTGATTCTGTTTCCACGATATAAATGCACTTTTTTCAAACAGTTGAGTGCTGTTGCATATTATTCTTTCCATTTAAGCCATATTTCTAGGATCCACTCTAGATATAGAAGCAACCAATACTTCACACATTAGCCTGCTCACAGCCTCTGCTCGAATCAATTTCTCTCAGAGATTTTCAATTTCTCTCAACTTCGTCTGCTCACTTGGGCGCGAATGTCTGTTTTTCAAATTAACAAGTTTTGCTAATTATTTGCAGTTTGCATCAGGTGCTCCCATTGATTAACATCAGTTTATGTCGAATAAGTTCGTAAAGTCATGCATAATTCATTACTTGAAGTCGCTGGTGGTGTTAATATGCTGATTATGGGATAATTATCAAACGCAGAAATGCAGCGAAAGGTAATAGACCAAGCAAGCTAGTGAAATTATCAGCTTATGATAACAAAGAAACTTTTTGAAACTAATTCATTATCTTTTGCACCACTTATCTAACACCAATTATCTTTACCCTCAATTGAAAGCAAGACATTAACTCAGAATATGGCAGCTCACTTTACATGTGGAACACTGGGAAGCACATTCCTAACATTATTCCATCTAAAGGGTTAATATGTATGTGTTGCAACCTGTCATTACCATGATGAGTTTCTGCGAATTAGGTCTAGTAGATACAGAGAATAGAGCATAGCGTGGTCAAATATGTTGTTTTAAGTTTGTTTTGTAAAATTCTGCGCTACGTTGATTTTGCACTCTCACACCCCTACCCCATCCATTAGTGGCCAGTGGCACAACTTAGTTTTGCAATGATTAACTTTTCATAGTAGTTGCCGAAGCATTAGAGTCTGTTGTATTGTCGAGGCTATAACACAATCTACCTTATCAGACAAAACAATGTCGGACAGCAGTGATGAATTTTTCCGAAGGTGACGAAAAAAATAACATGACCACTATGAATCGCATATTCGTGTGCTTGTTAGTGATGATGGCAGCTTGTTGATGATACTTGTCTTGTCCGATAAGGTACATCCTGAATGTCAGTCAATATGATTAATCCTCCAGGCTCACTTTGTGAACAGTGCGCATGGCACTCAGGTTTATGGGTAACTTCGACACTCTGACTGCCATAAATTAGTGAAGTCCTCCATATTGCTCCACTGCATAGGCAAGCCAGCCAAAAATGTCCACAATACCTTCAAATTTGAAACAGATCAGATGAAGTTTGATGTTATCATCAACAAGTTTGACTCCCATTTTGCTCCTCGGAAAAATTTAACTTACCTGCGATTCACATTTTTAACGGCTAAATTTTGATGAATTTTTTACATGTCTGAAGAAATTTAGCAGTGACTGTAAATTCGGCTATCTGCAAGATTCTTTAGTTCAAAACATGATTGTCAATGGTCTCTGTGATAAAAGGTTGCAGAAACGACTACTTCGTGACAGCGATATTACTCTTGAAAAAGTGATTCAGAACGGAAGAGCTAGTGAAGCTACTGAACAGCAAATCAAAGTCCTCCAATGCACTGGATCATCATTCTCCTCGGTTGACCAAGTACTCTCCAGAAGCCAGTCCTCATCCTACAACCAACCTACAACCAGTGTTAGAAACACTGCCGAGTATACATTTAGATCCTAGTGTAACACGAGTTATTGATGCTTGCAGAAAAGTCCCTGGTTCTCTCCGTAAACGTTTAAGGGATGAATTGAAGAGCATGGAGAACATCTTTAGTCATAGTAGAGAAGCCTAATGGATCAGCTCGTATCAGCATTGATCCCCGTAACCTCGACAAGTCTATTAACCCTACAGAGTATGGGGGGGGGTGGAATCCACCCCCCCTGCATGTTTTTCTCGTGTAAAAAATTTTTGCCAAGCCCGCAGGGCTTAGTTTTTGTTCACTTTTCCACACTTTTATCTAGCTTTCATTTAAAACGAATTTGGTGTTGATATCTATCCTGGTTCTCGTAATATCAAATTTTTCCCAGTAGCGGTTGGAGAATTTCCCATAGGGCTGCCTACAAAAGCCCCTGTCTGCACTGAAAAGTACCCTGTCAATGATCACTTGTAGCATCCAAATGCAATAACCAGAAGGACATTTTCAGTCCATTATGCCATTATAGCCCCTCCCCCGGTGTGGATAGGGTTAATGAGGTCAATAAGTGACACTTTGTGAATAGGGGCAGTGACATCATATCAGGAATGAATTCCCTAAGCCTGTTGTTAGAGAGTTTTGTAAAGGGTGTATTTGAGTTTGCCTCACTTAGAGGATAGTCTGGAGTTTGTTACTGCAAGAGTAAAGTTGTCTGTTGCAACCTGTAAGTCTGTTCATCTGTGAATCCGTTGCAACCTGATTTGCATGATTTAGTAGTGTAGATTACATCAATTGGCGATGAGGAGAAAACAATTTTTTTTCACTTGGTCATTATGGCTCCTACTTTTGGAAAGTTAAATGAGTTCCATGCAGATAA
>JAOBRC010755450.1:0-10208 GCA_027575255.1 Scolionema suvaense | reverse complement strand
GTGGATATCAGCCCGGTTCTTGCTGAAGCAGTGCGACGTATGCACAATGGCGAATCTCTCTCTTACCTCTTTCGAAATATTCCTCTGGAAGACTGACGTCCTGCCTGATTGCATTCAATACATGTATCGTGTAGTTAATTCATCCTGAATTTGTCCCTTACGTTCATAGACTTTCTTTCTGAAAAAGGTGATTTTTCAGCTGGCCCTAATTTAATGGTGCCTGCTTTAACGCCTGTCCTTAGCTCACTTGAAGCAACACTAGGTCGAACTTCTGAGCTACACCTTTTGTTATAAACAACACCGAAAATAAACAACCGCCCGGAAAAAGCTCAAAATTTATACAATAGATAACTTAGGTGGGGCGAATTTAACTTCAACAACAAAACAACTCCATCTGATTTTGAAGATTTTATAAAGACGTTTGTCTAATTAACACAAAAGAAAGCGCACTATGTATCTCCACGGTCACTGCCAGCATCGACTGAGACCGTAACAATTCGCTACTTATAAGAGCACTGCTAATAAGTAACTAAGGATTGGATCTGCAGTACACTGAGGGATCACTTAGAGGTGATGAATTTAGACAACCATCAAACAACATTTTGATTCTTAGTAGTTTATTAAACAACATTTTGGGGCGATGCTAAAAATTGAGTGTAGGTGTATTTGCTGTTTTGGCGAAAGAGGTTTAAGCTAACCTAATCAGGATGATTTGTTTTTGCATAGAAATTGAATCCTGTGGACGTAAGATTTATGGTGAAAAGTTTATGAATTGGCCTACCCGTACCCTTTGCATCTTGGGTAAGCATATAAAAGATTGATCTACTTCGTTAGTATGGAATCGGTAAAATGTTCCCAACCAGACACGTGTCTGATCTTTTTCCTTTTGTAATGTCTGTTGTACTTCTTGCTAACCCGATTCTGAAGAACCTTGTTCAAGTACGTTATGTCTGGCTGGGAGTGGAAAGTTTCTGATATCTCGTGCTGAAACTGGTGTTTTATATACACTATTTTTTTTATAAGAACCAGAAATTTGAGCTGAGGCTCGTTTTCGGCCCGTTCCTCAGTCTCAATTGTTCAATGTAATGTTACACGACAATAATTTCTTAACCCTACACCCCCCCTCCCCCTCCTCCAGGAAAATTTTTAAAAAGATTCTCTGTACTAAATTGACTTGTGCGTGTTCTGGCCAAATTTCATGTCAAAAGGACCGTCGGTTCACGAACAATGGACCTCATGTCTGCCCTGTCTGGAGTTATTTTACTGTTGATTCAATGATTAATAGAAGCATGCAGACAGATCAGCAGCGTTCATAGAAATATGTTTACCAACACTGTAAAGAGCAATTAATAAGCTTTCTAAAATGGGGTCAACCAGCCCCTAAGAGTTATTAGTTGTTATTTTACGTGTTTTAGAAAATTCTCCACTTTTTCCCCAATTTTGGTTAATTATTTCATGAAAAGTGATGACGTCAACAAAAAATTAGCAGATATAACTGGTGGTTCTCTATAGCAAGTACTCTACTAAGGCCTTCACACTAAAATTTAGAATTATAGCTGCAATAGTTCTCATTTTATACCCCCGGGAGTTTATCATACATAAAAAAGCGTAGGGTTTTGAGTTTAACATACGTAAAAAAGCGTAGGGTTGAAGTGTGGCTATCTGTAACATAGAATGGTTTTCATAGTATAGGAATGAATTATCAGTACAAGAAGCTATTGATGTTTGATTTCATCCTTATAGTCTCAACTTTATCACCAAACTTGATCATCTTGACTATGAAATTTTGTAGACGTTCTTAACTATTGTGATCTTGATGCACTTGCGTACACATCCTCCTGAAATACCTCGTTTTCATGTGCAAAGTTAGACAACGTAAGATGTTAGTTTAAACAGATGTCGTCATTTATAAGTGGTATATGGTTAGGGTACTGTCGGTAGATATAGTTGTGTAATATGAATGCATTGAAGTGTTTCTATGGTAGTGTAACGTTATTGATCATCGACAGTGATTGCGTTATTTCATATTTTATTCCGTGCTTGCTGCTTTTATTTCTACTTGGTAAGGTGCATTTTCGTTTGTATATACGTTTCAGTTGATATTGTGGAAGTATTAAGTGTTTATATATATTATGGTTAGTCAACATGTAGCGTTTGTTATACTTCGATGTATGGATTCTCAATGATCATCTTTATGATTTATTTCCTGCATTAGGTATTTTTTTTGTAGAATCATCAACTGCTACTGCAAATGATTTGCCGTTTCAAATTTTCAAGCGGTCTATTTTTCAGATGCGGTTAATATTGCAACGACGGAAGTTTGCGCGGGAGATTAGCCTAAGTCATACTCTAAGGTGCCTAATAGAAGGGGGATCTTAGTAGTAAGAGGGGGGGTCAGAATTTTTACAAAAAGTTAATTAGGCGAGGGTTTTAGATAGGGGGTCGGAAATATGGAAAGTCTGGAAAATACTTGCATAAATTATTTTTGCGATCGGAAAACATGGTCAGTGTTAAGAAACACTATATCAAGATGTACTGTATAGTTATCAACACTTTTTTTCGCAAGAAAGCTTCTAAACACAAAAGTGTGTCAATTCTAAGAACTTGAAAAACCCTAAATTTTACTGAGTTGAAAAAAGTATCAAATGCAAGAAATTAATAGGCGGGGTCGGGAGGGAGGGGGGTCGGACAAAAATCCGAAAATCCATCCAAAAATTAGATCAACGAAGTTGAGGTTGTACTCAGCCCTACCTCCGTGATCACGACAATATTGGAGCGGATACAGTACGATGCAAATTTCATCGTCAAGAAAAAGAAAACCATATTTCTGACGTAATCTGCTTGCGAAATCGGTAATAAATTGCTTTGCAAAGATCTTTCATTTACAGATGCTGCAAGGTTTTCCAATTTATTTGTTGTGTTGTTGTTTTTTGATGCTGAAATTGATGCTTGTTATTTGACTTTAATCAAATGTCGTATCTGAATTGGAAAATGTTTCCTGAGAGACGACATGGGTGTACTCATCTTCTGAGGAGTGCTGGGATTGTCTTCTTGCCATATTTTGCCCGATGCGAGAGAATTAATGTCAATGTATTGACTGTGGAGACGTTGCGTCAGCATCGGCATATGGGTGGTTCAGTTTGAACCTGCGTCAAGAGTCAAAGTGGCTCTTGCGAACGCGACCACTTGCTGAAGGTTAGTAGCTAACCTGCTCAGCTCACCACGGTGGCACCCCAATATACTCATTCTCGTCGCATTTCTTGCTGGGCATGATACCAACCAGTGCTCAACGTCTTCTTCACCTTCTTCACAGCTGTAGGCACTGCTTGTTGCGTAGGGAGCCTCTGCCTGGGCCTGGATGAGGTCATTGAAAAAAAAGCTGCAAACGTGTTGTTATGTTGAAACATCTTTTGATCAACATTTTGTCTTCTTTTTTGTATTTTTATGATGTTGAAGAGTGCTAGTGACATATATGGCGAAAATGACATATGCGCATGCAGCAAGATGCGTTGGCAAGATGGTACTATTACCAGCAGTTGCTCATGGTTCACAAATTTTTCTTTTTGAAGTATTCGCATAGTTGGTCAGATAATTGTGGTTTTCCTGCACATCAGGAATGCGGATCACCTAACTACAGGGTGCAAATTTGCACGCACGTCCAAAAGTTACAACATCTAGCAGCACTTCAATATGTTTCAGAAACGTTTCATTTTATTTTATTTTTCTTATTGCTTTGAGTAGTTTAGTATAGTATTTCAGTTTTCGTCAGTATTCGTGGATCTTCATCGCCTGATCTTTCTTTGTCTTCGGGATTTTTGTTGAATGTATTCTATAAGAAAGAATATGTACAGTGATATTCACTCTAAAAAAAAGTTTATGAGGCTAGTAACCTATAGAGTAGGCGTATTTTCTTGTCTCTCTTTCGCCCTGTTTTGTCTCAGATATATGACCATGCACAAGCAAGTTGCCAGCCGCAGAAATTATGGGAACTCCCAGTGATTCGTATCGAACCAAGTTTAATTTTAACGCTAGGTCTCATCATGGACGTCCTTGCTCTCGCCATTTTTCTTTTGTTGTTATAATGATGGCAGACCACATTGTTGTGATAAAGAAGTTGCCATGTTGATGTTACCCGTAATATAAATAAAATTGACGGTTCTTGTAGTTTTCGCTACACTTTTATTTCGTTAAATTGATCGTTACACAATTCGACCACAAATTTTGCGTTGTTTGGGATTCTAGCTCTGAGCTTTTCGTTTCATTTTTTTGTTGTTTTGTTTTTTTTTTCAATAGCATTTCATTTCGCACATCATCGATTGTCAAGTACACCACCAGACACGGCGACTCAATTACGTGGATTTTTAGTGACAGTATATACTGCAGTACTAAATATTTGTTATTCATTATGGCTTATTTCTACCACTTTTAAACTCTATCCAAATTTTAGAATTAACTTTTGAATGGGTTAATCGTTGCGTCCAGATCTTTCTGGCCATTGAAAGTTATGCCTCGTACGTGTTGCCTTCATATCTCTGCGTATTTCAAGCAGTGGTTCCAAATTAATGAAACTTGTTGGAGCTGTCTGTCATATCTCCAGGCTTACACGCTCACAGAGCACGCCGCTAATCAGCCTTGTTCTTGATTGATTTGAGGCTTAATCAGGGTTGGCACGGTCAAGAGGAAAGGCGCATTTCCGAAGAAGTCAGGAACAGTGAGGGGATTTGGAAAAAGTTCAAGGGCATAAGTTCAAAAGTCAGGGGAGTTCATGTGACCACTCATGTTTCGTATTTTGGTTCATTGTAATAGTATAATCGTCGTGCCTTCCACTTCATCTTTCTCTCATCCTAGTCTGGTGTACTACTGTAAAAATGAATTCACCTTCGTGCAGCAAAACGTTTTTGTCGGAATTAAGTTAAATTCTTTGATCCACAGAAAACGGCTCATGAAAGTATCAGGGAGTGAAAATATAAACTGGTCATTCCAGTTTGATTGGGACCTGAAAATAGGTCTTGGTTGCATTCCATTTTATGATTAGGCCTGTACTGGTTAATACTTGTTTCATTTCATGATTGCACTTCATGTTATAATTGCTTTTTATTGCACCTCATGTTATGCTTGATTCTTGCTACACTTCAACTGATTCTTATTGCATTTTATATCGTAACCCAATTCCCAAAGTGCTCGATTTTGACTCCTGTGACTTGCAAATCCTCGAATAAGCGCTGCAGTTTTTAGACTTCCTTTTGAATGAGTGCCGCTTCTTATGTTGCGAAATGTTGCGCTTAATCGACGCGTTCCTGGTTAGAGGGGATTCACACGTTGTGTAATACCTTGTACCGTAATGCCTCGAGTAAGCGCCCGGGCGCTTATTTAATTTTTAAGTATCCAAGGTGGGCGCTTGTTCGAGGGGGGGCGCTTATTTAATTAATATATACAGAAGTAAGTTAAGAAAGAAAGCGTTCCCATGTTATCACGATGAAAAAAATATAATCGGAATAAAAGCTAAGACAAGTCGTATTCCTTATTCAAAATTATGTACTTCCTAACATACCTTCCAATTACAGTCATAAAATTCGAATAAGCTCCCGTTTCTAAAGGTTGAGGGATGGGCGCTTATTTACTAATTTCGCCTTTAGGGTGGGCGCTTAATTGAGGGGAGCGCTTATTCGAGGCATTACGGTATTTCACTCCAGACCAACGCTTGGCCATCTTTTCTTATTGAAAGATGTTCTGTCAATTGTACTTGGGGTCATTCAAAAAGTACGTACGCTCAAAATCGATCAATTTTGACTCCCCCAAAATTATACTCCTTTTTATTCATTTTGCCCAAAGGACCTCTCCCCGCTTGTTCGTTACGTTCGTTTTATGAACACCACAACCCCCCCCCCCTTTCCCGCAAAAAAAAAGGGAGCAGCATTACCTGTTCCATGTACTGCATTGCGCACACACGCGCAAGCGCTGCACCCACACAGAGGCGCTGAGTTGAATCAAAAGTGATTGAATCGAAAAAGAACATAAATGTTCGCAAATCAATCCATCTCTTTAAGATAAGGCTTCCTGCCTACTCGTCCACCACAAATGCTGACTGGAGCATGTCAAAGAGGACAGTTGGCAAATACGAGTATCAGGCACGGCGGAGAATCGCTGTGTTGGCGACAAACATTTTCACTTCTTTTTCCTTTCAAAGCGTACGTTAGCTTTTTGCTGGTTGCCCTTTCTCCTTTCTCCGCACGAACATCTCTCTTTCTCGAACTTCTCTTCATTTCTAATAATATTGTCCTCAAACTCAAACTCCTCTATCATGAACGTTTCACTATCTTGAACAGAATCACAAAACTTTTTCGGCCGAAAATGACCAATTTTCGGCAAGGTTACGAAAATTTAGCCGACAAAATTTTAACCCGACTAATAATTTCGCCTAGACTAGCTTAGTTGCTTTTCTCTAAAACAGAAAAATATACCATCAGTTTGTATTCTGACTGCTGCCAAATTCAAATGAGACTCTTCGTAACAGGAGAGGAGAAAGAAAAAGAAAAAATTTCTCTTCCGGGGGTATTGATTGACTTTCGCATTATCCGCTTATCACACTCTGGCTCTCAAACATAGATCTGATGAAATGGACTATGCTAGTCTAAATTTCGCCCAAAGGCTCTGCGATGCACTACAGTGAAACCTCTTAAGACAGACATCTTATGAGACGGACACGTCTCTAGGACGGGCAGTTTCTCATGCCCCAGCAAAACGTGGATGTCTTTCTCATAAAAACCTGTAAAACGGACACGTGTAAGTGTCCGACTTTTCCATTCCCCAAATGACAAATTTCTATTGAAAAATATCTCTCAATGCGGAGACAGTTAAATAACTATATTTTCCAATAGTTTATTTGCGGGGCGCTCATTTGGAAAGTAGTAATGTATGATGTGCATAGGCGCTCACTCAGACAGTTTATAACAATGGCGAACAAGAGAAGAATTATCTTCAGTCAGACATCCTTTTTGTGCTTATTATAGAAAGGGGGTGTAGACACAAAGCTTTAGGCAGAGTTCTTTATTTTCGTACGTCGTTTTGTCTGTAAAATGTTCACTACTACTGGTATCTAATTTGCATTTTTTTGTAATGAGCGCCCTGGCTTGAATGAGCGCCCCTTCTGAAAGGCACGAAATTAAATGAGCTCCCCGGCGCTCATTCAGATAATTACGCTATTGCAATGCTTTACACATTCAGAAAGTTCCAGCAACTGTTTCGAAATTCATTTACACAGCCAGGATACTGCTTTTGGCCAGACAATCTCCATGGATTAAATCACTAAAAGTCGAATTTCAAAGTGTTGGTGTCCGTCTTTAGAGGTTTTCCTGCACATGCGTCTTTCTTGTTATTAAAGTACTCATCATGCATTCAACATATTTTCAGAAAATGTTTGCCAAAGGGAGCTGAAAATGAGTTCGCACCTGCATCACTACATGTGATTTCCTACAACCCTCGCAAACTTAAAGTCGCTCTCACTAATATTCGTCCGCATTTAATTACTTGGTTCACGGCAAAAGGTAAAGGTAATGAATAGGAGATAGTTGTTTGAAATGCAAGAATCGGTGTGGAACGCAGGTTTCCGAAAACAAACTCTTGCATAGTGTTGAAGCTCATCAAAATTTGGACAAAATAATCGTAATTCTGAAGCTATCCCTTACAGTAATTCTTTTTGGACAGTAGGAAAACAGTGTGATGTGTATGTTCGTGAAGTAACCACTACATGGATGGTTGAAAGATTCCCACGCCTTTTTTATTTTTGATTGCTGATACCAACCCGTAGGCAGGGTCTGTCGAATAAGTGTAAGGGATGTAACTAACATGGCTACAATCCTGGAGCCCGTTCCGAAGCTTTTACGCAAAGCTTTTTATTGTGCGATATACCCGAAGGTAATTAATTTTTGCGGAACTATTTTTTGCGACTGAAGGTACGAGTCCGAAATATCTTGCGGAACTGGTTTTTGCGAATCACACGCATTGATGGATTAGTTTTGCGAATGTTGTAGCTAGGACAGTTGTTTGTGAAAATCGAAGGCCTGAAATAGTGACCATATTTGCATGTCTTTCGTTCCTCTGAATTCCTTTCTCCTTTTTCCGAATTTTCGATTACTTTTGTGGAACTAATTTTTGTGAATAGCAGATTGGATGCATTTGGCGGAACTAATTTTTGCGAAAAGTACCTAAATTCGCAAAAATTAGTCTCACAATAATTAATTCGCAAAAATTAATTACCTTAGGGTACTAAGACAACGCAAAAACGGCGCTTACAAAAATGTCTTTCCTTACTTCGGAGAATCGTTTGACCGTAATTAAAATGATAGAAGTCTGCTCCCTCTATTTTTTGCCAGTAATGCAGAATGCTGTGTGAAGTACTGTATGAAGCTGTACAACTGGCCAAATGTGATGAATATAGGTATTTCCAGTTGGAGATTAGTAAAATCTTCTTTTGTGCTAAAGTGAAAACTAAACTGCGACAAAAAAAACACTACAAAGACACTTTATGCCCAACTGGGATCATGAAATAAGCACCTGAAAGGGCTTTGTTGACTTGTAGCGTAAGGTTGCGAAATATTAACGTGGGGCAAAATGGTCCGTCGGACGAAAGTGACGAATTTTTGGCCGGATGATGAAAATTTCACCGGAAAATTCTCTCTCTCTAACTCGAACTTTTTTCGAAAATTCTGAAAATTGTTGCGAATTGTAATCATTTTGCGCATTGTGCAGATGGTGGTGCCTTCTTTTTTCCTCAAATAACTTGGGCACGTTTGTAAGATGTCGAGTCAAATCCAGAGGCTTTCTATGAAACAGTTCGAAATTCTCAAGATTTCGATGGAAATTCGAATACACTACCAAATTTTTTTAGCACGTTCTAAAAAACAACAGATTTCACGGAATGCAAAGACAGATGTCTGTTTTCAAAAGAACATCCAATACAAAGCGCAAAATCTGAGAACCAAAATACATGACATTTCTAAGAATCTATTTACTTTATGCTTGTCGAAGACGTACTAAGTTTTCACGTAAATTTGAAACAGTTTTCCTAATTCGAAGTTTCTTGATCTCGAATAATTCTCTCAGTCCCTTGAGTGTTCGAGTCGATAGTCATTGCTTGAAGGGACAGTATCCGACAGGTGCCTGAAAACAAATGTTAATACTTTGAGCAAAATTAGTTCTATTTAGCATAAATACAACCACAATATAGGTTGCATACTTTTATAACTCAATCTTCATAAAATCTTTATACATTTTTGGCAAATTTGCAAAAATAACTTAAAAATTTTTAATTTCAAAAGATTCTATCGGATCCAGCCCCCTTCACAGAAGAGTTGAAGAGGAGAGCAAGTGAAATATTTTTTTTTAGAAATTCTTATTTTCACGGCACGAAAACACAATCATGGTCTACTTCCACAGCTCAGAACTACGATGACGTCCAGGCAGCTGGAAGCTCCATGCAATCCACGATGGTGGCGAATTCACCGGCGAGATTGTTGAACCATTTCTTGACATTTTTCGGTAAATTTGCGAATTGATTCTTGTGGCCCAGCAACGCACCGAGAACGCAGAGGTCAGCGAGTGACAGGCGATTACCGGATAGTTTCGTCTCTTTACCAAGATGCGCGTTGAGAGCTTTAAGTGCAGCTTCTTTTTCCTTGGTGCTACCAACTTGAATCTGCAAGAAAGGGCAAACATCACAAAGACTAATCGATACATGAAATTACACAGAACAGTTGACTATTGCCTGGTTGAAGTGCATTGTATATGGGCTTCACAAGCGCTTAAAATAGCATATTTTAGGATAGTAGGTTCCAGAGTCTCATCAAGGAATGCCTCAATAAAGGAAAAACAAGAGAGCAGGTCCCAAAATACAGCATAGCCAAAACAATAAGCTGCCCTCCTCACTGAGGCACCCAGTATTACATTCAAAAACTTCATGTCCAGTATAAAAAGCAACATTTGAACGATGCTACATGTCACTGTTATTTATGAGTCTTTTCGTATCGATTCAAGCCTAATAAAAGGCCTCACAATTCCCAGGAAAAAAATAGGAAACCACGTTTGGCACGCAGTAATATTCGTTTCTTTTTTTAAAAAACGACTAGATCAAGCATTTTGGAAACAGGTGGACTCATACAGCGTATCTCAACAAATGCAACTACACTTTCAATGGTGCTGTATCTGGTAAA
>JAOBRC010755339.1:0-10208 GCA_027575255.1 Scolionema suvaense | reverse complement strand
ATTCACAAAGAAAAGCTGTGAAAAATGCTTAATATTAAGCATTAATGCTTAATATTAAGCACTTGGTCAACTTATCAGTAATTTCAATGGCTATCTTCATAATGCAATGAAAAAATGAATCTTCTTGATCAAACTATCTTTTGTAGTAGAAAGTTTAATGTTAGTACTTACAACAAAAACTGTGCTTGAAATGTTGCTTCGGTGCAGATTTATCCAAATAAACCTCAGGATGAACCAGACCAGAAAGCGCCAGAACCTGAAACGTGGAAGTGATAGGTAATAAAACACAATAACCTGTTTTTGTAACATCCATGTATTATCTATACATTCATTTTCTGCATAATCCACACATAAGAAAAGGAAAAAGAAAAAGAATTATTAGAATTTTGAGAGTTTCTCAGTTATATGTCAACATAAATCTTCTGTCAGTGTAATGTAAAGCAAGTTCAAACAAGTAGCAAGTAAGAACTAAAGTTCTGCATATAACGTAATTATTTTCAGGACAGCATCTCACAAGCTCCACTTCATTACAATGAACCCCCGCCTAAAAGGAGAGAATCAGATAAGGACCTATGACACCGGCTCAATTCTCCAAAGCAAGTGGCTATTTTCTTTAAGGTCAGAAAGCAATAATATGCGTGCAAATGCTGGTTAGAAATTTTTTATAATACTATCTCAATTTACAATGCATGTATTTAATATTTTTAATACTTGAGTCCAATTATACAAACGTATGACACCACAGCATGATGTTCAGATATTTGACAAAACTTCTGTCCAACAAATTGTACAAAATTGATGGAAACATAAATGGCAGCATAACCAATTACTGGAGTGTAAAGTGAAGTGAATGAGGTATATACCAAAAGAAAGCCCTTAACACGAGCTTTCCAGTGAAATATGTTCACTCTTTTTAGTACTGCATAAAATAATCCACGATAGATCTTTCCCAGATCTTACTATGGTTCATTTCACTTTTGACATCATAGATCACGCACTACTTAACCTCACTGACTTGAAATCAACACAAACACGCCAAAAGGGTTTTATAGTGAATGTGCATGCCAAGTCTTGCTACTATCAAGTACTATACGTAGTTCAGAGGAGGAGGGTTGAATCTGCCCAGACAGCACTAAAAAGCCCAGGTAGGGGTTTCAAATGCTTTTCTAGTTGCAGGCTGAAGCATGAAAGTTGGCAGCTCTAACTCTTAAAATTGCCATTTTCTCCTTTCTTATTTAGTCATATTTAGGATAAAGTAGGAGTAACGTTGGGCCAGGTGCCACCTACTTTTGAAACCACTCACAGGTATAATAGGGTTCCCAAGTCAAGAATGCTATGGAACAGTACCAGAAAAAGCACAAAAAATGCCATTAACAACACGAACTAACAAACCTCGTGTGAGTGTGACTTTGGGTGAGGAAGAGTGACCATGGACAGAGATAATACAGTCTGAAAAGCAAGACTCAAGAGAATCATTATCAAAGAAGACTAAATGACACTTAAGTTCAATTAAGGAAAATTACGTGATTTTAAAGCAATATGAAGCACCATGAAACAGTCACCACCAAATAATGCTAACTAACTTTCCGTACTCTATAAAAACTGATAATAGATCCTACATCATTATTCAATCTGTATTTTCATCTCAGCTTGCTAGCAAGAAAGCAATTCTGGAATCCATTAACGTCTAATGCAAAAACTATGAAAACAAAAAACTGAGCATATAAAATCATTATTACTATTAAAGTTTTCATCATAAAACATGAAAAAGCATTCATACTAAAAATCCAATAGTGGCACCCAGAGAAGCATTGAAGGAGAACTTTTTTAAAAGAATAATTATGACTCCACATAACCACGGCTTAATCTTTACCATAGATTTACAGAATTAAGAAGCCAAAATAGCAAGAGAGACTAATCTGCAAATGCAAGGAAGAGACCTGTATCTAACAAGACACTGGAGATCAAGAGTAAGGTGGCTTTTCAAAGTCATACAGGAAGACATTTTCCAGGGTTTTAGCTAGCTAAGAAATGATATCCGGTATACGGACGTCAAAACTTCCTTAAATTTAATTGAGTTTTAAGAGGTAATCCATAGCTATTTTTCCCAAATATATTGTACTTTATCACAATTTACAAGAGTAAAACAGTCTTTTTGAGAGTAGACAATTGTAAGCAATAAAAACAGGCAATTGTATTCAACCAGCAATAAAAAAGGTCATGCTTAAAAGGACCAAGAAGCAAAATCTTTGTATCTCATGATGCGAAACTGTTCTTTCAACAAGGCAAAACTCAATTTGTCGCTAGAAACGGCCCTCAATAAAAATAGCTTCATAAAACCCTGTTTTCTGGGTCCAAATCTACAAATTCTGGGGCAAAGGAAAACAGAACACAAGAAATACCGCAAACAAGATTTTATTAGCCCACAATGAGAAAGTCCGAAAGACAAGCTACATTGTACTATATTACGATGGGCGATACTACACTTTCGTACCCCACTCGACTAACAGTGTTTAGTTGCTGGGCAGCGTCAGTGGGGTCGTAGTGAGATCATTAGTCACACGGTCATACAACGAGCTGTATAAATGGTGGGGGTCGGCGTACGAAAGTGTAATAGAAGGTCCTTCATTTGTCCCAATGCATAAAGATACAAAACTGAAAAGCAACAATAAATACTGACAAAGGAATGGTGAAGTAACCAATGAAATTTCAACAGGTGATAGTACACATTAAAACACAGCACTTTGTTTCATTTTATGACAAAAGCTTATCTAGTTCCGGAGATATTACCTTAAGGGGATTTATTTTTGAGTGGATTAATATTTGCAAATTTTTGCCAAATTTGCTGAATTAAATCCATGCAAAATTTATCAAAATGACGTCATAACCTGACCAAAAGCAAACACAGCTAATTATTTGATCTTGAAACAATAGAAACTTGCTTGGGCTCGTTTTTTTTCTCTCGATGTGCATGTCAATAACTTCCCCCTTTTCTTTTGTTGATTTTCCCCGCAAATCCCTAATTCGCAAAATTAACCCCCCCTCCCCAAAAAAAATGCCCAAAAAATTGGCCTCGCAAAAATAAATCCATGCAAAAATTTATCCCCTTAAGGCAGGTCCCAAAGTTCAGAAGCTACCATCTTGATTCTTCACGACATCATCAGGGCACGTTGCTAAGCATTGCCATTTCCTTAGTAACCGTAAGGCTATAAAATGTTTCTCAATGGAATCCGTAACATACTGACTGGCGTTGTGAGGAAATGAAAGAGAACGCCTTCCATTAAAACTCAACATTGAAGTTTTGACATAAAAGTCACGCGTGGATAATTTGAGTGTTACCCGAGTGACATCATGCATAATAATTAAAAGCAAGATGGTAGCCACTGAACTTCAGGGCTGAATATCTCCAGAACTGCATGTCATGTACTATCACCTACAGGAATTTCGTTTTTCACTTCACCAATCCTAAGATCTTCCTTATCTTTTCTAAGATTAATCCTCGTACATGAATACATACCATGGGAGGACTGGGCAGTGCTTCTTTGCATATTTCCAAATGATTCGGGTTGTCAATTACAGCCTGCAAAGAGGTACCGGAACAAAATAACAAGACCTTCTTGTTCTCAGTTTCATTCAACTACAACCATTGATGAGATTCAGGCCAACAAGAACAGGAACCAAGACTTATCCTTTTTGGGCATGAAGAATAGGCAGGCTGTTCTTTAAAGGTACGGCTGTGATGCAAACATGTATTTAAATTTTTAGAGCAGTCCAAATTAAAGATGAACTTGTCTCACTACCAGGATCAGACGTGAAAGAAAGATCAGCAGAATGTAAGTTTTGAGTGACTCAATATCAGAGGTGTGTTATTATCACATGCAAGATTGTTTTTCATGCCTCCTACAGAATTACAAAGGCACAGAAGCTCACCTCAGTGGTGAGGGCACCTGCCTTGCTTGCGGGAAGTTACAGGTTCAAAGCCAATCGGGAGCTATATCATGCCGCAGTTTCTTCTTCTTGTGACAGAATAGTGAACAACTAGACATCTTGACATGATTTGCAAAGAGTGCAAGGCATAAGCTGGTTGAAAACACCATAGTACTTGGGAATGAAAATGATTAGAGGCAAAGAAGTTACCGAAGGAAATTTTTGTTCAAATACAAGATTATCAGGCAGGACAAAACTAAAATCTAAATGCTCTCTTTAGCAATAACACTTACGGCTCCTACAAACGTACCTCTATCTTGCACCAGCTAATTGCCATTTTTGGAACTTCTAAAACGGCAAGGACAAATGAAATTGCATTTTTTATGATGACAAACAGATCAAAATAAGTATAAAATGCACTTACCTTTTCCAATGAAAACAAAAGCGTCAAGAGACTGTGAGTACGCACGCAACAGAAGTATCTAATTTTGTATGACAGGCATGCCCATAGTCTGTGTTGGTATAAAAAACCCACAGCAAAGTACCACGTGATCAGACAGTCTTTCGTGTAATGTGATAGGAACATCAATATGCTACTTACGGGGAAATTTGATATCCAGCCATGATGGTCCTTGCAGATTTCGATTTAAAAACAGATGTTCCAAGCTAAGTAAATGAAGAGTAAAAGTGATAAAGACAAAAGTTGCAGGCTTCTTCATAAGTATAAAAAAATGGAAAACCTTAATTTCGCAATTAATTAGACACTGATGACCCTGAATTTCTGTCGAAAAAGACAGAAAAGATGACCAATAACAATGAAAATGAGTCAAATTCTCTTCCAGATATAATCAGAATAAAAAACACAGGAGTTTATGAATTGTACTTAAATAACAAAAATCTGGGCTGTAACTTCAGAAAGTACGCGACAAGCCAGAAGAGGCAAAGATGCAGTCTTTTACAAAGGAGTTAATTCTATGGCAAAACAATTACGGGAAATTTAGTACCTTGAAGTATTTGTTCCAAATGCATGACTGAAAGTCTGACCACTGAGATCCATGGGTAATTGCGGCTGATCGGCCTAGAATGATAAACACGTAAATCAGATATACTTGGTAGGATTTGCGAACAAAAGATAAGATCATCACTAGCAGACAAAATCCCGACAAAGGATGGTAAGGCCTCTACAGAAACTAGAGAATAGCTCTACATGAAGAAAACCAGAGGAACAGTAACAATACCTTCAGTACTCAAGAAAGCTTTTCTTTTTGCCAAGAGATATGAAATAGTGATGTTTTGAAGAACGAATCTAGGATGGTGGCGCTGATGTAAAAAGACTTTTTAGGAGAAGAGTACGTCCTCGGAGTAGTGGCTCAAAGCATATTAAAGACCTTTTCGAAAAATGGGAAGAGAGATCAATCTGCATGAAACTCTAGATCACAGATGCAAGAGTGTGACAGTAAAAACAGCACTTATACACATAAACATTAACACTCCACAATAAGCAAGGTTAACATACAGGATATCGAACTTCCAAGTATTCCGATTCACAGGGTACTTCACTTTTCTCAAAAGCATATTTCTTCTCAATTTTCTGAAACATAAAATTAAATTATTACACAAAATGCAATGCAAAGAGATAATGCTACAGCTTTCATTACATAGCCACAACTGAAATCATCTGGAGGATATAAACCACCTGCATCCATGTATTGCAGAGATTGACAGTATTGATTAGACTTGCAAACAAACAAAAATTTAAGCTCCACGCTAGTTGTATTCTGTCTGCATTAATAACTCACAAAATCATATGACCAAACAAGCTAGACGACATGCATAAAGAAATTATATGGCACTGCATTAGCTCAACACATAAAGGTCTCAGATATGCACTATAAACAGAGGAAAAATGCGAAGCTTACCCTGCATTTGAATTTCATGATTTTGTATTTGGCTGTTATTCTTTGATCAAATTCCTAAAAGATGAAAATAATCCTGGATAAAGCCCAATAAGGTAGAACACATGAGTAATTGAAGTACGCCCTTAGTGAACTGTAATGACCAGCAATGTTGCACGAAAATAGTATCACTTACAAGTGATCCCCCTTCCCCATAACTATACAGATGATCAGAAATCCATGAGGGTTGACGTTATCTCCCCACAGACTTCAGATTGTCGACAAATTTGGCAGAAATAAAAAAACTGTCCAATCTCATTTTTCCCAACTTTTAGTGGGCAGAATTTACACATTATGCTGTCAAAAGTGGCAATAGCATTCTGTTGCATGAAACACGATTGATTCACTACATATTGTCAATACGAAATCTGCGAAAATACTAACTTTTATTTCAGACTCCTAGGATACAGCCCCTCTAAATGTTACAGCCCAGACGTCAAGTGATTCAAATTCATAGTGACAGCGCGTCTCAACTGTTCAAAACATGAAAACTGATAAAACGTAAACAAAAGCTATAAAAAGCATCCTGAATATGGTTACCTCATATACATCCTTAAATGTAACAGGAGTACCCAAGTCTTTTCCATTATTATCAACGCGAGATGAACGAGGTAGCAAGTACACTTCTCTTTCAATATTCTTCACTGCTAAACAACAGCTAGTGAAACAAAAACAATCAATATGAAGTTTGCACAAAAGGGGAAGCATCAACTAATATGACAGGAAAAGAATATTAATTATAGGACCAGAAATTTGCATTTTGAAGCAGAGAAAACTAGCATCAATATGATTAGAAAATTCAATGTGAAAAATGGGAAGAAATGTAAACAATGTACTCCAAGATACCAAAAATTGTACCAATTGCCTCTTTTGGTACTATTCAATAACTATCAAAAACCTAAATGTCACTGAGGCCCATTTACTCACAGACAATATAATGTAATAAGCTTAGAGAGTCACTTAAAACTGCGTATATAGGGTAAGTAAAATCGAGCTCTTCATGAGAATGTATCATATTGCCATTTTCGAGCAAAACCAAAAAATTGACCAATTGCGGGCAAATGTGGAGTAACAGTAAACACGGTGAGTTGAATCAAAACAACCACATTTCCAGTAGCTTTCAAGAATCTCAAAAGAGTAACGAACTTTGTGTATCAATTGAAAGACACTTGATGAACAGACTTATTCAGACAAACAGATCTCATGCAGGGTGGCACCAGTTTCACAAGATTGGAGATGCATTGGGGTATCTGTCTCATGGATGTGTTGCAACATCTTACATCCTTCTGGACAAAAAGGCGGAATTAAAATTATGTTTCTGAATGTCTTGATACGTGAAACACGTCTCTGAGTAAAGTTGTAATAACTAATATAGTCAAGTTAGAAGCCCACATCAGATCCCTGGAAGATTATTGGTTCCCACACAGCAATAGTCTAAGACTTTTTCTAGGACCTGCCTAAAAAAACTTCTTGAAAAATTTTCGTGCTATCTGAACATTTTTCATTGAATTCATAAACCCAACTAAAATGCAATAATTCCATCCCACCCGACAGGATGACGCTCCGAGCTATGCCAGGGCAGCATTCGTTTCACTATGAGATTTCATTCACAAGCTATCAGCTGATCGCTAGCTACTAGATCAACTATCATCTTCAACTACGTTGACATCCCACTTAAAGAACGAGCATCACCAGTACTACATAAATCAAGAGCTGTGTGCCCATTGAAGAAAACAGGATATCTGGGCTATAATTTCGAAACTAGTTTCGTTTGCTATCAACATCAAGATTCCTGAAAAGAACAAAGATTTACCTGTGGATTCATGCTCTGCTCATCGCTTAGTGCTAGGTTTTACTGAGTCTCCACCAGTCTTATAGCCTTTAGGGATTTCGCGGTTACCAGTAGCACCTGGTGGGATTCGAACCCTCGACCTTGTGTGACAAGGCGACCGCGCTATCATTGAGCCATTCCAGAGCCCTGAAGATTAGGGCGGATGTTGGCTGGTCATTAATCTGAGTGTAGCTACTCTGTAGTAGCTCGAAATCCCTAAAGGCTAAGACGGGTAGGGGCTCAGTAAAACCTAGCACTGAGGTATGTAGTGAAGCAATGAACAGAGAACCAAAATACAATTCGAGAAGACTTTCACTTCGTCTACCAAATTCAAAGATTTACTTTTTATTCCATCAATATTCTCTTAATTCTTCTAATCAATATGAGACCTGCTTATTTTCATTAATTATTCATATGAGTTTTAAACTACATGTAAATGTTCAATAGCAGGACCAGTACCCATAAAGTAGGCCGCAACAACATATATTTTTGGTTATCATTGAGACAAAGCCCAACATAAAAATACTACAGCAGGACATGAACAAACAAGTGCAAACATGCTACTACAAAACTCTGGACAACAAGAAATTATCCAACTTCAAGATCCTTGCACCACAACGCTCACCTGACATGAGACTTAGCAGCGTCAACCCAAACTTTTCCAAATAAGTACACAGTGCCTAAAGGGCAAAACAAAATAGGTTGAAAGACTTAAACTGAAGAGTACACGCAAAGGACAGATTCTGAGAACCACAGATCTTGAAACAAACAAGCAAAAGAAATACTAAATTTTGCAGCAATTGAAAGCGAAAAGAATGGAACTTTTTAGAGTTTGTACGTTACTTACATACTACTAACAGCCAAGTAGAACATAGTGGCAAGATCGTCATAGGTTTCCGAAAAATGTACTGTTGGAGACAATGTACAACCTATTCAAGTGCCTCCAAGTGAAAGAGTCAATCAGAATTTCTTTGAGCTATCATACAAAGGAAAAAACTAGAAGAATAAAATAACAGTTTATACCTGGTTGGTTGAAACGATCCTCGTATGCATCCAGAAGAAAGAACCTCAGAATTTTTTCACCTAGAAAAAGTATTATGGATGGAGTAGTTGCTAAGAAGAAGCAATATCTAATAATGTCAAGCCTTCTACTTGTTTCATCAAAAAGTTAGAATAAACACTAATTCAGAGCTACCTCCAAAAGATACCAGCTGAAGGAGTCACCAATTTCCAATGCCAGTTCAATACTGCACTTTCATACCTTTCAAACAACACATTTTTTTAAGAACAAAGTTTATAAGAATGTTTAGTAGTTAAGTATCATGTTTTGCCAGTCCATGCTAATTTCTGTCAATTAAGTGCCAAAACCATGGTATTAAGAAACATTAGAGATTTTCCACACCAAGCACATAAGAACAAGCTAAAACATTTTTAGGCTTAATTCTTACCCAAGTTGAGAACATTGAAGCATTAGTTCGAAAAGGTACGTTTTCATAAAAAATCGTGTAGAAGACATAATGAATGAGGAGAGCCATAACATGCTGCAGGGCTAGATGCAACTTTACTCAGCCAACTACTCCAAAAGCTTGAAAATTTAAAACAGAGAGGATTAAAACAAAAGAATAAGGGGGGCTGAGAAATAGCGTTGCCCAACAGCCCAAATGCAAAGAGTTCAGTAGTACGTTTGCAATATTTTCACATCTGTATACGCCTCCGCATGGATTAACTTATATAGAGGAGGGTATGGTATAAACTACTGTACACCTGCAATGCAAAGCAGTCTTTTCTGCATATCTAGCAGCTGGGGAAACGTGTGTTGCTGTGCTCTCAATTCATCACTGGCATCTCCATCTGTAAACCTCTCAGCGAACATTCTACAGCCTTCGAAATGAAATATTTGACAGGCAGGAGAGTAGTATAGCCCTTCTCCTGATAAATCAAGCTGAGTGATAATACACAAATCAACTGTAGGACTAAGGCTTTTATGTGGATTCTAGGCGAGTGATGACAGCTCTCCTCAAACATTTTAGGAGAGTGTGGAGGCGAGGGAGAGTGATCGTTCTTCTCTCCTTTCGAAGCCTGATTTTAAATGGTTAAAAGCACTCCTGAAACCCACAGAAACACCTTGTCCCATATAAGTGCTTGCTCAACAAAAAGTATATAGTACCAGTTTGTAAGCAAAACCTCATCATGTTAATTTGATGACCATTTCGCATTATTAAAGGAGCAATTTCTTTTGATGACATTAGAGCAGCAAACTAGGCTGAATTCCAAATGGGAGACTTGTTCATGAACACTGCCAGTGTATCATAATATTAAGTCTCTTCTTCGCGATAAACTGCGGGATTAAAGTGTTCATCTACATGAGAGTCCGAATCATGCGAGTCTGAATCATTTGCACGAGTCATATTCAATAACAAAATCTTATCAAAAACATTAAAATGATACAACAAACCTTCAACATCAAGCAGAGGTAATGAGGAAGAATCAATATT